>MCJB01001403.1:123267-154678 GCA_002018475.1 Nicotiana obtusifolia | reverse complement strand
GGGGGGGGGGGGGGCGGCCTGTTGGTATGCTTTCCATGGTAGGGCTAAGGCTGCTATACCGTATGGTATCGCTACAGGTATGGTTTCAATTTGTATTAGAGGAGCATTAGTCTTATTTTGATATGGTCCTATTTATCAGAGTGAGTCCTCCTATCTTGTTTCATAGATGGATGTGTTTCGTGATTCTTGTACTTTGCTTATATGTTTACCCCTGTTGTGAGATTCTATAGTGGTAGCCATGTCTATCATTTTTATGAGACTGGATGAACTTTCTGTTACTTAACACGGTAGGTGTTGATGTGATTTCTACATGGTTTGTCTATGATTTGTGATTTGGGTGCTCTACCGGTATGGGAAGTCCGTTATGTGTTGTGATTTTTGTTCCACAGAATTGAGTTAGTGAAGGGTTTTCGGTTGGTGTGATGTCCATTCTACTTATGATTTAAAGCTGAGGATGGGATCCTCGTGTCTTCATGTGGATTGATAAGTTTGGACCGGCTCACATGCCGCGGTGGAGTTATATTAGGATTAGATCTTTGTGATTAGTTCATATATTTTGTTTTCCCCTTGTGGAATGGATTCGTAGCATGATACCGATGGGGAGTTGTGCCTGTTGGATTTGTTCGGTAGTTCTCTCATGTGTTTCTCTTTCCATATTAGTTATATCCGAGTCGTGCTTGTTGGGTTTAGATTACGAGGTATGTGCCCAGGTGGAGTTGGGTGTGACTTGTTGATTAAGTGATTGTTTATGAGATCTTCATGTTTCTCACATCATTAGAAGTGTTGGGAAGTTTTGGGACAAGGTTCTAGTTGATGTGAGGTGATATACCTGTGCTGGGTTTGATTATTGGCAACTATTATCGTAGATTTGTTGCTATGGGCATATGGGTGATGTGCTGCATCGTGTGGTTATACCGTGTGAGCATACTTATGGTTTGTTGTAGCTGGTTGAGGTTGATACAGCGTGTATGTGTGGGAATCGGGTCTTTGACGGATGAACGGATGTTGAAATTTGGTTCTAAGTCTTATCCGTATGGGTGGAAGGAATAATCTTCAATTGAGATTATGTTTTCGGGCTTGTGTAGATCGAGGTGACATGGGATTACCCATGAGTATGTGTATGGTGAGTCCATTCAGTGAGTTGATGACTTCAGAACGGTTCTTGGCATGTTCGAGGATGAACGTTCGGTCAACTCCTACTACTTAAGCTTCTAAAATGAGAATCATCCTTCTAAAAAGATTTCTTCTGTATATGCTTATATCACCTTATTTCGGTATTTATATGAAACTCAGCATTAAAACATCATTCTTAACTGGTTTAACTGTTGCATGTAATCTGCTTACCTAGTCTAAGAGACTAGGTACCATCATGATGCCTAAGGCGGGATTTTGGTTCGTGACATTCATGTAGCTTCAGGTTCGCACTCTTGAAACACACAGGAATTGCTTGCTTCTTGCTTAACTTCAGAATATGCAAACTTTTCATTCAGGAAATATCAGAAATAACCACTTATACTTATCTCTTGCACGTGTATGCCTTTTGTTGGAGTTTGACTGTGAGCTGTTTATACCATCCATGGACCTGGTTCATGCATGTGTTCCTTTGTCAATAAAACAAAACCATAACCGCTCAGGTCAACAAGTTCCGTCAAGTTTAGGTCTCCAATATCCACTCTCAGAATGCATAAATTTTCTGGATTTCAAGTTCCACGTCTTTTGAGTGTAAGCTGTCACTGGCTGATCAATAAAATCAGCAAATTTTAGGCAAAGGGTAACACATGTACAGTGAAAGAGCCAGAAACTCTAATAAAGTGATTCAAACAAATCCATGAATGCAACACTTGAAATTTAAACATGTGAGTTAAAACAACGCAAGAATGCACAATACTCCATCCGTCCTGTTTTATGTAATTATAGGGCACATAGTACTCTAAAAAGAAATAAAAAGGCTTATAAAACTTGTGATCTAAAACAAGCATATTTGTGTGGCTATAAATAATTTCAGAGTAAATTGAGAAATTTAAAGTTAAATTGCCCATAAACATAGAAAAGTATCATTATTTTGTGGGGATAAGCTACTTTTTTCAGCTCAAGCACTAGAACGCCCATGTTGACGATCCTTTACTCCGACAACATATAGGGTTCCTCGAACAATGTGATATCTCACACCGGGTAAATCCTTAACCCTTCTCCCTCTTACTAAGACTACAGAATGTTCTTGTAAATTATTGCTAATACCGAGTATATAAGCAGTGATTTCAAATCCAGAGGTAAATCGTACTCTGGCAACTTTACGTAAGGCAGAGTTTGGTTTTTGGGGGTCATAGTGGAAAAAAACAACTTCTGCTTCTAGTCAAAAGTAATTTTTTCCTTCTAAAAGCTTGGCCAAAGACCTTAATTTTTAAAAAAAGTACTTTTGGCCAAAAAAGGCTTGGCCAAACATACTACAAGTGTCAAATAGGAACTAGTCTCAGTTAAAGCATCAAAGTAAAAATTTCAGACAAGTTTAAGGGGCTCCATATGACTCTTGCCTTTTTTTTTAATATTAACATCGTATTCGGAATTCATAGGTTTTATTCTAAATTTGTTTTGTGTCTGATATCATTTAAGAGGTCGTTTTGATTATTGTAGCCACGTTTTTCTATTTATCGCTTCTTCTATGTCTAATTATGATTATATGACTTTCCGGGGTGGTTGGTTTGGTTCCGGGAATGTTTCGGAGTGAAATGAGACACTTTGTCCCAAGGTTGAAGGATTAAGTTGAAAGAGTTGATCGGAGTTTGACTTTTGTAAAGACAGCTCTGGACTGGAATTTGGATGGTTCCGATAGCTTTGTATCGTGATTTTGGACTTAGGCTTAATTTATAGTTGGACTATGGTTTCATCATTTGAGTTTCTTATCAGCCCAATCTCTTCATCATTTTGTTCTTGCCCTTCAGAAAGAATGTTAGTTTTATAAAAAAAAACATGTTCACTTTCTTCTACAAACATAGTTCTTTTGTTATATATTTATAAGCTTTACTATGTGAAACGCTCAAATTACACCTTAATAGACAGTGTAAGCGGTCGGTGTCAAATATAATAACCCAACAAGGTTGGGGTCGAATCCCATAGGGAATAGGTGTGAAACGTTTACTTAATTAGTGTAATACTCAACTAAGTCGTAATTCTATCTAATAATTGTAACCGAAAGATGTATTGAATTTAAGGTTAAATGAAGACTAATTACAATGTTATGAATGTAAATATATGATTTAAAGAAATCAAGGTTGTGTCCCCCTTAATGTAATATGATGCTATTGATATTAATATTATATATTTCCAACGGAAGACTCTCTTGATATGCAATTGATGTTTAATTTACTACACAATATTTTCCAATAGTTGGATAATATGTCCTCTTTATGATTTTCCCAAATACAAAAGAGTTGTGATTAAGAACAATCAATTAATGCCAAATTAAAATCCACTTATTCCTAAGCGATTCTATTAAACAAGGTTTAAAGACTTGAATCTTTGTTATTTACTTCTACCAAATTCTACCCCACTTTCCCAAGTAAAGGTAGAATTAAATGGCGTTTGTTAATGTTTGCAACCATCAACAATTGTTTGAAGAATAAGAAGTAAATAAATATCAATCATCCGTTGAAACTATATTCAATATCAAAATCCCAATAACATCATACCCATCTAGGGTTCACAACTTTAGTGTTTGGAATTAGCTACTCATGCAAAAAACCGAATGTGAAAGAATAGTAATTGTCATAATCTTACAAAGTAGAAGGCAATTGATCCAAAAAGCTTCCAAGAATTCAAAATAGTTTTAGCCTTGTACTTTATGCTCTCAATTCTGACAAGATATCCTTTACAAAACCCTATTAAACCTATTTATAAAGGCCCAAAAATCGAGGCAAAGTTCGGACTAATTTGCCCCTGATGTCAATAATGCGGACCGCATTTCTGTCGCAAAATAGAAATGTGGTCCGCAAATCTTCTACGTCCGTCGCATATTTAACCCAAGGATTTTGCCTTCATCGCATTCCGGATTCGCGGTCCGCATTGAAAAAATGCGGCACCTTCTGCATCGCAAATCCACCAACCTGTAAACTGCATACTTGATTTGCGGTTGGGTTTGCGGTGCGCATACCGATTATGCGATCGCATTCTTCACCCTGACTTTCACCCAAAACTCTGCTTGCGTCTGCGATTCCCAAGTGCGAGTTTGCGGTCCGCATCTTTGTTATGCGGTCGCATATGCGACCGCATTCTTAACATGAAAAAGTGCCCAGAGTTCTGTCCTCGTTTGCGATTTGATTGTGAAATATACGGTTCGCATGTGCTGTTTGCGACCGCATATTCACATCTGCGATGCTGTTCAATGCTTTTCTTGTCTTCAGTTGGCTCTTTGAGCTCTTTTCCGTGCTTTTTAGGTCCTTACACTTGATGTACTGCAAATACACTAAAATTACATAAGTATCGATGGAATTTGCATGTAAAACAAGTTAAAATCTAAGCAAGTAGTATCAAAATGTGCCGAAATTCCCCGGCACATCAACACCCCCAACTTAAATTCTTGCTTGTCCTCAAGCAACTAAAACGATACTATCCTATTCTAGACTCTATTTACCAAACATGAAACAATAATGACTATGGACAGTGTTTGTTGTTAGTATTTCAAGCATACTTCTTTGAATGCTTTACCCTCCATGAATCATTAGTATATTCAAGGAAAACCCATCAGCTTGCGATCTTGAGCCTCAACAAAGTGACTAAAGGATAACTTCAGCTGAGTGCACTTATGCTTTACTCAAAACTCAACTTTCTATCAACCTCGCAGTTCATGTGCCCTCACTAGAAAGAAAGTCCCAAACTCACAATATTTATCATAACAACACAAAGGGAATAAAGTGCGAATACACTCACTCTCAGAACAAAATTTCAAGTGTCACCACATACTATACCATATGCTTGCCCTTATTTTAATTCATCACCTACTTCTAAGAACACTCGGTTGGAGATCACATAAGGACTTTTTAAGCTTGTAATGTAGGTTTAAGGAAGGGTAGGATAATTATTTAGATATGAGTGACTACATCCTCCTTGAACACTAATTACATTTTTCTTTCTTTTTACACTTTGCTTCTTTTCACACCCTATAGCCTCAATGCGTTTAGTTCCCAATGTGGACCCCCCTTAAATACGTCTCTAATTTCCTTCAGAGCTCCATTATTGTAAACACATATATAACTATTGTCTTTTTTTTTTTGGAGCTTTCATAAATTCACATTAGCACTTTGAGGTATAAGCTCTCACCCTCATTGCATAACCTTATCCATTTCCATTTTGACCCACATCCCCAACTTAGGCTTTTAGCCTCATTCACAATGTTCAAGGAGGAACAGGTTCAAAAGAGATAATTGTTTTTACGAACGGAAAAGGTTTGTAATGAGGAGGCCAAAGAAAAAGGCTAAAAGGCTCAAATAGGGTACTAGTGATATTATTTATGCACAGGTAGGCTAAAAAGGCTAAAGAGGTTTCATAAGTAGAACAAAGAATGCCTAAGATCCTCTCTCCAACTCATTGTAATTATAATAAGTGTCGAAAAACCAACCGGGCAAGTTCTAGATGGCAGAAGCAAACACAAGAACTATTTAAACAAAGAGCTCACACACATGGCACACAAACTGTTTGGTTAACATCGTTACAGCTTTAGAGTTAACATTTTGGCAAATCAAGGCTTTCCTCATATATAAATACATGACTCTAGGTAGACCTAGAGTTACAGCGTGAGCCTCAAGTTCACACAGTTGATCTGTTAAAAAGGGTATAATCTACACACAGATGCACATGCTTGATACTAAACAATTACACCGTCCCGGTCAACATTTTTCATTTTACCGTCCTGGTTCTACTATTATACCCTTGAAAAAGAACCCGGCAAAGAAAAAACAAGGGGATTTTATTGGCACACTTTATTGGCAAACTTTACTTTCTACTAATTAACTACATCAACATACATACAGAAATCATTAAACATTAATACATATTTTACAGTTACTAATGTCGCAAAACATACAAGAAAACAAATCAAATATACAGATAAGGCTACCAACCCCAACCGAAATCATGCATTGTCCCTAATGCATAAGAAAAGAAGTTAGAGTTCAAGGGGCTCCCTAGGGCGCATTTGCGCTAAGGGAATCAGTAGCATATGGATCTTTTGAAGCTGAAGTAGGGCTGTGGGACTGAACGGGAGCTGGTGTTGGGGCTGCTGAGCTGCTAGATTCGCCCACTGGTGGCTGAGTGGCCGATGGGTCTACAAGGGCGGCCACATATGCTAGCGAGTGCTGTATGGCCCGCTTAATGTTTGCGTGCTCCTCTTCCTCCACTGTTGGAGCAGCAATCTCTTTGCCCTTCTCCTGAGTGTCATCACCCTCGTCGGACCATGAACTGGTATCCTCTATCTCTTCCCCTTCTAACTCTGATGAATGTCCCGATGTCTCGTCATCAGTAACATCAACCGGTACCGGAGGAGCTGGAGGTTGAGACACTCTGGCAGACGGAGGTGCAATGTCTGCCATTAGAGCAGTGAAGTCCAAACCCAGGTCTGGTGCAGCAATGTCTGCACCTTGGTCACCCTCTTTGGGGAGGAGAGATGCTAGGTCGAACTCCAAATTTTGCATTTTTTGGAGTTCGGTCTTCATAGATTTCACTTCCTCCCTCAGCTGAGGTAAACCCCTAACCTCACCTCTCTCTATCTGTTCAACCCTGGACTCAAGTTTGTGCAAACGATCCCCAAACAATGTTTGTTGTTGTTGGAGAGCGGTCACTGACGTTTGAATTAGAGTTAGGGCTTGTTTGATCAGGTGTGGCAGGGTTTTCAAGAGTTGGTCCACTTTGGCATTGGCATGTTGTGCAATAAGACCAAGTCTTGAAAGGGCTAGCGTTGTCGAAGAAGGTTGACCTGTGGGGGACGGGGATGTAGGCACTGGAGCAGCAGTGGAGGCTTCTGGATCTTGGGGAGATATGAGAGTTTGGGAGTCAAGGTCCTGAAGTGGGGTCTCTGTTGGGGCAGCATAATCACTGATACGAGTGATATCTATATCTCTCGTTGACTTTCCGAGTTTGTCAGCTTGTGGCAAGAAAGGCACGTTCACAGCTTGGCAAAGGGCTGTGATCAAACTCGGAAATGGAAGTGATGTGGCACGCTGCGTTGCCCGGATACCAATCTCCTGGAAGATGAGATTCCCCATATCAATTTTTATACTGGCCATAATGCACGCAATGAGAAGTGCTTTCTCAATGCTTATATCTGTTTCGTTTCTGGACGGTATTAAATGGGAGGTGACGAAGCTCAGCCAAAATTTTCCCTCCCTTGTGAGGTCCTCTTTATAGATCTTCTTTCCAGGGTTTATCCAAGCAGGAGTCCCCTTTGCAATAATGGACGCTATCCACCCACGTTCATTTTCTCTGTTGGAGTACTTGGCATCGTACTCGTCTGTGCCTGATTGCCAATCGGGGAAGTAGATTTCATTAATTTGCTCACTATTGCAGAACACACTTTTTTCCCGAACCTGTACGATGCCAGTAAATATTCTGTTGCGTCTGTGGTGCCCCGTTCTTGAAGCTCCATAGGATGCATAGAATTCCCGGACCATTGACTCGTTGTACTCTTTAGGATTCCTAGTGAAATACTCCCATTTTCTCGTTTTTATGTTGTCTAGAATATGGGGGTACTGTTCTTGTAGTCCATTCAAACTCAACTGTTTTTCACCCAAGATTTTTCTTTTAGTCAGCCCCTCCCTAAACAATGTCCTGGAGCCTTCGACCCCGAATCAAAGCTGAAGGTCATCTCCACGCTTCCTTCTAGCCTCAGCCACTAGATCAACTTTGGGCAAGCGGTTCTCCTCATCAGACTGGGAGGTGCTCGGCAAATTTGGTTCCATTCTTACACATTTGGGCTGTGCCGTGTCAGGACCGGATGATGACCTTTTCTTTGCGGAATGCTTTTGAGGTGCCATATCTACATAAGGGTAAGATGTAAGCGACATTTTCATCAGTAGAGAAAAGAAAACAGGAAGAATCAACAAAGAGTTAAATGAATGCGGCGTGGTTTGCTGTCGCATAACCACTATGCGAACCGCAAACTCGTCACATTCATATATGTGCAAAGCTAGATTTTATTCTGCGGTGGGATATGCGATCGCATAACCATTATGCGAATCGCATAACCATCGCAGAATGTTCTTGTTCACAGACATGTTAGCAGAACATAAAATGCGATCGCATATCCACCGCAAAGTGAGATATGCGATCGCAAACTTGAGGCAGACTTGCTGGTGTTAATCTAGATGTTCTGAACCTGTTTGCTGTGCCTTTGCGGTTTGCATAGTGTTTATGCGACCCCAAAGGAACCACATTTTTCGTCTTCTTCAGGTATCTAGGGTTTTAGGGATGCGGTCAAAATGCGGTCCATATTTTGATTTTGTGGACCGCAAATACCTTTGGATTCACAATTATGTTCATCCCCCCATAACTGACAACCCTAGATTCCTGTATCCATCCCCCAAAATGCTCAAACATCTACAATGGGCCACAAAACCTAACCTGCAGAGTGAAAATTAAAGACATAGCAAAGGTAGTAGTTTAGCGGATCAGCACACATACCTAGGAAGAAGATTTCAGGGGGTATGACAATTTTAATCAGAACTCTGATGTTGGTGAGCTTGAATCTCAGTTTTCTGCCGATATTCTCTATTGCTGTTCATTTGTCTGTTCTTTTCCCTTTTTTTATTTTTATTTTTTTATACTACATTGAAGGATTTAAAAGAGGAGGAAATGCGGACTCTTACCTGTCACTATGCGATGGATAAGTCATCGCATAGTTTAAATGCGATCCGCGAATTAGACTACATCGCATTATTGTCATCGTTTTGAGCCAAACTTTCTGTCTCTGTTTGCAATGGAAATGCGGACCGCATAATGAAAATGCGATCCGCAAACTGCAGTACATCTTCGCATTTTTGACAGCCATTTTAGTCCAACTTTTTGCTTCAGTTTGCGACACAAATGCTGCTCGCATATTGATAATGCGATCGCATTTGTATAGAATTTGTCACATAGTAGTTTTTCTTCAGTTGCAAGAACTCCTTCTCAGTTTTGTGTCCTTTTTTCAAACTCCTGCATTCTAAAACACCCTTCAAATAGCCCTAAGTAAAACTATCTGTCAAAAACTTAAATAAAGTTACAACAACAAGCAAAAATAAATGTTACCACACATGGGATGCCTCCCATGAAGCGCTTGATTTAACGTCGCGGCACGACGAAGTTGAGACGCCTCTTAATTCATTCTATGGTTGGGCATGGACCATCTTTTAGAGCCAGCTGCTCTACCAAATGCTTCTCACCATCTGCTCCCAAGTAATGCTTAATTCTTTGACCATTCACCTTGAAGGTTCGGAGTCCATCCTCCGATGCTAATTCTACAGCTCCAAAGGGAGAGACATTGACGACTTTGAAAGGGCCAGACCATTTAGATTTTAGCTTGCCCGGAAATAATTTTAGTCTGGAGTTGAAAAGCAATACCAGATCCCCTGCCTTGAATTCTCTTTTTAAGATCTTTTTGTCATGGACGAATTTCATTCTTTCTTTATACACGGCTGCACTCTCATACGCGTGGAGACAGAACTCCTCCATTTCATTCAATTGTGCTAGCCTCAGAGCTCCAGCTTCTGCCCAGTCCATGTTTAATCTTTTTAAGGCTTACATAGCCTTATGCTCAAGTTCCACAGGTAGATGGCAAGCTTTTCCAAAATCTAGCCGATAGGGCGATGTACCAATGGGGGTTTTGTACGCTGTGCGGTATGCCCATAGAGCATCATTTAGCTTCTTCGACCAGTCGGTCCTGTTTGCATTCACCGTATTTACTAGTATGCTCTTTATTTCATGGTTAGATACCTCCACTTGACCGCTTGACTGTGGATGATAGGGTGTGGCAACCTTATGCTTGACACCGTACTTGTCAAGGAGAACTTTAAAGGCTTTGTTGCAGAAATGCGAACCCCCATCACTGAGAATGGCTCTTGGAGTGCCAAACCGGGTGAAAATGTTCTTTTTTAGAAATGCGGTCACACTCCGAGACTCATTGTTTGGTAAAGCAATGGCTTCAACCCATTTGGACACGTAGTCCACAGCCACTAAGATATACTTCATCCCACATGAGCTTATAAAAGGGCCCATGAAGTCAATACCCTAGACGTCGAATAGTTCAATTTCCATCACAAAGTTCATCGGCATCTCATGTCTCCTAGACATTGGGTCCTGCCTTTGGCATTGGTCATAAGACTTGACCAACTGATTAGCATCCTGATAAATTGACGGCCAGTAGTAACCACATTCCAAAATCTTTGCCGCCGTTCTATTTCCCCCATGATGAACCCCAACCAGTGAGTCATGACAAGCTTTTAGAATTTGCAACATTTCTTCTTCAGGTACGCATCTCCGGATGATGTTGTCCGCACAGACACGGAACAAGAAGGGTTCTTCTGAGTAATAGTTCCGGCAATCCCTCAAGAACTTCTTCTTTTGGTAAGACTCCAACCCATCCGGAATAAGGTCGCTGACTAAGTAGTTAGCGATGTCGGCATACCAAGGTGCAAAGGTATTGGATAAAGCCAGTATTTGTTCATCTGGAAATGCATCATTGATTTCTAGCTCTCCTTTTTGTATCCCCGCTTCTTTAATTCTGGACAAGTGATCTGCCACTTGGTTTTGAGTTCCTTTCCGATCCATCACTTCAAAATCGAACTCTTGCAGCAACAACACCCATTGAATCAGCCGCGGCTTTGCATCTTTCTTCACCATCAGATAGCGGAGAGCTGCATGATCTGTGTACACTATTATTTTGGAACCCAGCAAATACGCACGAAACTTCTCGAGCGCCTAGACAATGGCCAACAGTTCTTGTTCAGTTTCTGTGTAATTCATCTGTTCCCCATTAAGTGTTTTGCTAGCATAGTAGATTGGGTGAAGAACTTTATTGTGTCGTTGGCCCAGCATTACTCCAATAGCTACACCGCTGGCGTCACACATAAGTTCAAAAGGAAGTGACCAATCAGGTGTGACAATAATGGGTGCCGTGGTGAGCTTTTCCTTCAGTTCCTCAAAAGCTTTGGGGCATTTCTCATCGAAGACGAACTTGGCATCCTTCTCAAGGAGTTTACACATAGGATTTGCAATCTTTGAAAAATCCTTAATGAAACGCTTATAGAATCCATGCCCCAAAAAACTACGAACACCTTTGACGGCGTGGGTGGAGGGAGCTTATAGATGATTTCTATCTTAGATTTGTCTACCTCTATGCCACACCTTGAGATTTTATGTCCCAGAACAATACCTTCATCCACCATGAAGTGGAATTTTTCCCAATTTAGCACAAGGTTTGTCTCTTCACATCGCTTGAGCACTTGTTTGAGATTACTCAGGTAATGCTCAAAAGTCTTGCCTACTACCAAAAAATCTTCCATAAAGTCCTCAAGAAAGTCCTCTACCATATCGGAGAAGATAGACATCATGTATTTCTGGAAGGTAGCCGGAGCGTTGCATAGGCCGAATGGCATCCGGCTAAAAGCAAATGTTTCATATGGGCATATGAATGTTGTCTTCTCCTGGTCCTCCAAAGCTATGTTGATCTGATTATAACCGGAGTATCCATCAAGAAAACAATAAAAGGACTTTCCCGCTAGCCGATCAAACATTTGATCAATAAAAGGCATAGGGAAATGGTCCTTGCATGTGGCACTATTTAATTTCCTATAGTCCATGCATACCCTCCATCCGGTTACTGTTCTTGTTGGGATAAGCTCGTTCTTCTCATTTTTGATCATAGTCATGCCTCCCTTCTTCGGCACGCATTCTCCAAATCAAGGGAAAGCTTTGGTGGAGTATACGAGTAAGAACCACGCCCCTCCAATGCATTCACCGACTCCATAAAACCATCCATGTCATCACCATCGAAGTTTACCAAGATAACTGCCAATGCTTCACCTAGGCAGTGTTCTTCGATCTTCATTTCAACAACATCATCTACTTCATCAACAATACCAATCACTGAAATGCTCTCGTACTCATTTGGCAGCTTCATACCCTTACTAGCTTGGAATGTAACTTCTTCATTGTTCACTCGGAATTTAATTTCATTACATTCTGAATCCATAAGGGCTCTTTCAGTGGCTAGAAATGGTCTCCCCAAGATAATAGGGATTTCTTTGTCAACAGCACAGTCAAGAATTACGAAATCAGCTGGTATATGAAACTTCCCAACTTTTACAATCACATCATCAACAATTCCAACCGGTCTCTTGATTGAACGGTCAGCCATTTGCAACCTCATGCTCATCGGCCTTGGCATTCCTAATCCCGCTTGTTTGTAGATGGCAAGCGGCATTAAATTGATGCTGGCACCATTGTCACAAAGTACTTTAGCAAAATCACACACCCCAATAGTGTACGGAATAAATGCTCCCGGGTCCTCTTTCTTCTGAATAGGATTTGTAGCAATTATATAGCTAACCCGGTGAGTCATATTCACCACCTCATTCTTGGTGGTTCTCTTCTTTGTGATCAAATCTTTTAAATACTTAGCAAAACCAGCCATTTCTTGAAAAGCCTCTAAGAATGGTATGTTCACAGATAATTGCTTGAGAATATCATAGAACTTCTCAAACTTGCTATCACCTACTCTTCTTGCAACTATCTTAGGGAAAGGAGGAGGGGGTCTAGGAATCGGCGGAAGAATGTTCGATGTTTCTTATGCCTTTGCCTTCATCCCTTCTCGGGGTTCATCTCGGATTTGCACACCCTCTGGTGTTTTCTCCACTTCAGCATCATTGGGCTCTTCAACCTCGACTCCTTTTTCAAGTTCTTCCACATCAACTGCTTGCTCATTCTTTCCTTGCAGTATCTTCCCACTCCTGGTAGTGATATCCATGATATGGGAGGTTGGGATGCTCCCACTTCCCTTTGGATTTACAATTGTATCACTAGGGGGTGTTCCCTTCTGCTGTGGATGTTGGTCATGAGAAAGATCTCTCATTTGCAATTCCAGTTTTTGAATCGCTGCAGTGTGAGAGCCAACCAACTCAGTCATGTTCCTCATGGAATTATCAGACTTTTTTTGGTTTTGTAATATCCTTTCAAGCATGCTCTCCAATATAGACTCACTAGAGGAACCTTGATTCGATTACTGACCCTTTGGGGGAACATAAGGATTGGAACTTCGATTTGAAAAGTTGTTGTTGTTGTTCCAGTTTCCTTGGTTAGAACCACTTTGGTCGTTTCGCCATTGGTGGTGACCTTGCCCTTGCGGGTTTGGTCTCCACTGATTCTGAGAGCCTTGACCTTGCTAGTGCTGCCTTTGGTACCCTCCTTGAGAGTTATTGACATAGTTTGCCTCCTCATAATCTTCGTTTGGTACCAGCTGCACATTCTCAACCACATTCACTTTCTTCTTCTGATTTTTCGTGAAAAGCTTTGTCAACACATTGACATTCGTAGCAAGTTCTGCAATTACTTGGTCTCGCTCTTGATTTTCCTTGATCAAGTTGTTCAAAGAAGGAGAGCCAATTGCAATTCCACCGGTGGAGTCCTCCGAATGCCAAACCCATATAAAATTTTTCCAACAAAATGGAATCCAGAAAACCATGGTTTGGGACCTTACCAAATATAGTTTAAAGCGATCCCACGCTTCATGTAGTTGTTCGCCTGGTAGTTGCTTCAAAAAAAAGATCTTATCCCTGAGCTCTGACTTCTTGCTTTGTGGAAACCATTTCGACAAGAAAGCTCGGACAAGTTCGGGCCATGAATGTATAGAATTTGGAGGAAGATTCTGGAGCCATTTCCTCGCATCCCCAGCTAGAGAATACTTAAAGCATCTCAGCCTCAGGGCATCGTCAGAGACATTATTCTGCTTGTGCATTGCACATACTCCCAATCCAAGAAATTTCTGAGGTGTTGTGTTGGGTTGTCATCTGTGGAATTCCTGAAAAATCCCTCTGCTTTCAGCATCAAAATTAATCTGTGTTCCACTTTGAAGGTAGCAGCACTAATAGCAGGAGGTACAATACCATTTGTATCCTCAATATACTCCTCAATGTCTGCAAAAGGATTTCCTTCCACATCCAACTCCACATCATCACCATAGCCCGACATGTTCTCCTGTCAACACCAAACAAAACAAAAAAAGTGTGATAGAATAGAATCAGATGTACAATAAAGTATACACTAATTAGTAATTTCAAAACCGTATTCCCTGGCAATGGTGCCAAAATTTGATACGCTCAAATTACACCTTAATAGACAGTGTAAGCGGTTGGTGTCAAATATAATAACCCAACAAGGTTGGGGTCGAATCCCACAGGGAATAGGTGTGAAACGTTAACTTAATTAGTGTAGTACTCAGCTAAGTCGTAATTCTATCTAGTAATTGTAACCTAAAGATGTATTGAATTTAAGGTTAAATGAAGACTAATTGCAATGTTATGAATGTAAATAATATGATTTAAAGAAACCAAGGTTGCGTCTCTTGATGTAGTATGATGCTATTGATATTAATATTATATATTTCCAACAGAAGACTCTCTTGATATGCAATTGATGTTTAATTTACTACCCAATATTTTTTAATAGTTGGATAATATGTCCTCTTTATGATTTTTCAAAATACAAAAGAGTTGTGATTAAGAACAATCAATTAATGCCAAATTAAAACCCACTTATTTCTAAGTGATTCTATTGAACAAGGTTTAAAGCCTTGAATCTTTATTATTTATTTCTACCAAATTCTACCCCCCTTTCCCAAGTAAAGGTAGAATTAAATGGCGTTTGTTAATGTTTGCAACCATCAACAATTGTTTGAAGAATAAGAAGTAAATAAATATCAATCATCCGTTGAAACTATATTCAATATCCAAATCCCAATAACATCATACCCATCTAGGGTTAACAACCTTAGTGTTTGGAATTAGCTACTCATGCTAAAAACCGAATGTGAAAGAATAGTAATTGTCATAATCTTACAAAGTAGAAGGCAATTGATCCAAAAAGCTTCCAAGAATTCAAAAAAGTTTTAGCCTTGTACTTTATGCTCTCAATTCTGACAAGATGTCCTTTACAAAATCCTATTAAACCTATTTATAAAGGCCCAAAAATCGAGGCAAAGTTCGGACTAATTTGCCCCTGATGTCAGTAATGCGGACCACATTTCTGTCGCAAAACGGAAATGTGGTCCGCAAATCTTCTACGTCCGTCGCATATTTAACCCAAGGATTTTGCCTTCATCGCATTCCAGATTTGCTGTCCACATTGAAGAAATGCGGACACTTTCTGCATCGCAAATCCACCAACCTGTAAACTGCATACTTGATTTGCGGTTGGGTTTGCGGTGCGCATATCATCTGCGATCGCATTCTTCACCCTGACTTTCACCCAAAACTCTGCTTGCGTCTGCGATTCCCAAGTGCGAGTTCGTGGTCCGCATCTTTGTTATGTAGTCGCATATGCGACCGCATTCTTAACATGAAAAAGTGCCCAGAGTTCTGTCCTCGTTTGCAATTTGATTGTGAAATATACGGTTCGCATGTGCTGTTTGCGACCTCATATTCATATCTGTGATGCTGTTCAATGCTTTTCTTGTCTTCAGTTTGCTTTTTGAGCTATTTTCCGTACTTTTTAGGTCCTTACACTTAATGTACCGCAAATACACTAAAATTACATAAGTATCGATGGAATTTGCACGTAAAACAAGTTAAAATCTAAGCAAGTAGTATCAAGATGTGCCGAAATTCCCTGGCACATCACTATGTGAAGAATATCCCAAGAATACTCCCTCATCACTTCTTGAATCAAACTTACCTAGGGAGGTTTTTCCATTATTGTGCACAAAGCACTTGCATCCAAATGCCCTAAGATGGGATATATTTGGCTTTCTCCCTTTAAGTAACTCATAGGGAGTCTTCTCTAAAAGAGGTTTAGTCATGCACCTATTTTTGTATAGCATACAGTGTTCACAGCTTCTACCTAGAAGCTGTGAGGCAATTTAATAGCAAGTAACATGGTCCTAGCCATTTCCTTTAAAGTCCTATTCGTCCTCTCCACTACTCCATTTTGTTGTGGAGTTCTAGGAGCAGAAATATTATGATCTATACCATGCTCATCATAAAATTTAGAAAATTTAGCATTCTCAAACTCAGTACCATGATTAGACCTAATTGATGCAAGTTGATTACCTAGTTGTTTTTGAGTTTTTCTAACAAATGAAGTGAACATGTCAAATGCTTCATCTTTAGATGTTAAATATAGTATCCAAGTAAATCTAGAGTAATCATCAACAAGCACCATAACATATCTCTTACCACCTTTGCACATTGTCCTCATTAGTCCACATAGATCTATATAGACCAGTTCCATTGTCTTGGTAGTACTCACCATTTTCTTATTTTTGAAAGAGGATCTTACCTGCTTCCCGCTTGCACAAGCCTCAAAATTTTTATCTTCCTTGAACTTAATGTTAGGCAGCCCTATCACCAAGTCCTTGGAGACTAGTTTCTTGAGTTGACTTAGACTTGCATGTTGAAGTTTCTGATGCCGATAGGGGGGATCACTATCCAACACACTCAAGCAAGTGAATTCATTATCTGAGAGTGTGGACAGATCCACCACATATATGTTGTTCACTCTTTTTCCCAGCGAAACTATTTTGTTAATGGTATGATTTATCATAAAGAATTTTTTAAAGCTGAAAGCTACCATGTTTCCTCTACCACACAGTTGT
This sequence comes from Nicotiana obtusifolia, assembly GCA_002018475.1. Taxonomy (NCBI): domain Eukaryota; kingdom Viridiplantae; phylum Streptophyta; class Magnoliopsida; order Solanales; family Solanaceae; genus Nicotiana; species Nicotiana obtusifolia. Next base: position 137,850 of record MCJB01001403.1, on the reverse strand, counting down.
GATACACTTATCAAGTTGTATTTCAGTTCATCTATCAGGTAGACATTCTTAATAGAGTGAGAGTCAGGTTTACCTACCTTCCCAACTCTAATAATCTCACCTTTCTTTTCATTCCAAAGGAGACATTACCTCCATTAAGGTCACCGAGCGAAAGAAACTGGTTCTTGCTTCCTGTCATGTTTTGAGCAACCACTGTCCATGTATCATTTTTGGCTGCTCTCCTTCACTTGAACCTGCAAAAGGAAATCAGGGGTTAGTCTTAGGAACCTAAACTAGTTTGGGTCCCTTTCTTTAGGAAAAAGGATTAATCAAATTCTTCTTTGCCTATTTTTCCCTAAAACGAAATTTTTATTCCTCAGACTTGCTTTTTCTTTTGCAACACTTTCACTTTTATAGTGTCCAGTGTTACCACAACGAGTGAAAATCTTATTCTCAGGAAGTGTGAGGTACTTGCTTTTGGGACCTATTTAGGTTTAGTGTTCCCAAAGCCAAGTTCCCTTATGTTGCTACTATGGTATTCTTGTAGCCATGAAAGTGCATCAGAGGACCTGTTCCATTTACATGTTCTATCTAGCTTATTCTTAACTTGAGTCAATTCCTCTTTCAAAACTCTTACATGTTCGTCCCTTTTATATGACTCATCTTTTACCTTACCTAAATCTTCTTCTAGTGTGAGTTGTGTGTCACTAGATATTTCTTTACTTGTTCTTAACTTCAATTTCAGATTCTCAAATCTAAGTTCTAAAACGGTTGTATCAAGCGCATGAACCTGGTTCTTTAACGCATCATTTTCATTTTCAGTTTCACAAGACCTAAGTTCCAGGTTTTTGCACTTTACTTTCAAAATGACACACTCCTTTGACAGCTGTTCCTTTTCATTATTCATATCTTCAGACTCATCAATTAACTGCAACAATACTTAAGATAATCTTTCTTTAGACAATAGTTTGATATTATCTTTGAATTGAAGGAGACTTACCTTAGGTTCTTCATCAGATTCTCCAATAGCCATTGCAGCTTGGTCATCATCATCATGTTCCTCATCATCATCATCCGAGCCTTCATCGGAGCTATCTTCCCAACCAGCGAACACTGCTTTGGTTGATCCTTTGTTGTCGTTCTTCTTGGGATGAACCCTGTTCCCACTTCCTGTTTCTTAGTTTAGCTCTTTCCTTTTTCCATTCAATTTTCCACAAAGGACAGTTCTTCATCATGTGATTAGGCTCTTTCCTTTTTTCATTCTTGAAGTCTTTGGTAGTTATTGCCATTTCATCATCTTCTAAATCAGAACCTTCAATGATTTTGAGTGCAAAACTCCGTTCCTTCTTAGGTACATCCATCTTCATGGTTGCCTTCTAAGTTCATAACTTTGAGATAAGTGTAGCAATATTCTTTGATTTCTGAATGGCAATGATCTTTCTTTCCCAAGTGACTGGTAGAATCCTAGTTAGGATCTTTTCAACCCTTTCTTCTTTAGGGATAGTCCTTCTAAGAGACTTTAGTTCATTTGTGAAGATAGTGGACCTTGTGTACCTCTCCTGAATGGTTTCTCCATCTTCCATGGCAAAGTTTTCATATTGGGAAAACAACAAGGTTTCTCTTGATCTTTTCACTTGAGCTGTTCCTTCATGGGCCACTTGTAGTGTGTCCCATATTTGCTTGACTGTGGAACAACTTTAGATTCTGCTGTACTCATCAGGACCAGGTCCACAGACAAGCCATTTCTTGGCTTTAGCCTTTTTCTCCCACTTATTCAAGTCCTCAGCATTGCAGTCAGCTCTTGTCTTTGGAACATCCTCACCTTCAGCATTTTTCTTCAGTGTTGGCAGTGGACCATCAATGATGATATCCTATAGGAAGTAATTTTCTGCCAGCATGTGATCTCTCATCCTTGTTTTCCAACAAGATTAGTATTGGCCGTCGAAGAATGGTGGCCTAGCAATGGATTGCCCATCTCAATTTCCAGGCGGTGCACTCATCTTGATCTTTTCTTAAGGAGTTTGACTCTTCAAGGATAAGCCGCTCTGATACCATTGATGTTTTATACTATATTAGCACACCAGGGGGGGGGAGTGATTTGTGTAGTGTCCAATTCTTGCGTGCACATGATTATAGAAGGATCTGGTTCTTCTATGCATTCCTTAATCTACTGCTGCAGAATTAATAGTGCAAAAAGCAAAGAACCCAAGTATTTTTACATGGAAAACACCCGGCTCAAAAGGTGAAAAAACCACGACCTACTTCCTAATAGGATTTTCCCCAACATTTCAGTAAAATACTGAGCCAAAACAACAATGTTTTAAGTTAACTCTAACATAAATGATACAACTCAAGTACCTAATACAATTTTCTTCTAAGAAAGTTAAAAGTTACAACTCAAAAGCACCTGCTATAACTGAACTATAATAAAAGACTGATACATGGAACTGGTTCTTCAATCTGGTCCATGTAGCTTCAGGTTGGCACTCTTGAAACACACATGAATTGATTGCAAAATGCCTTGCTATTTTGCTCTTAATTCTTGCTTAACTTCAGCGTGTGTGCGTCACCTGTAAAAGAGAATAAATTGATATTTATAGAGTTAGTAGAATAAGGATTAACTAGAGTTCTAATGCTTTAAATCTTCCTTGGTGGAAAAGTTCTAGTTATCTTCAATTTCTAACTCTTTCCTTATCTTTAATAGAGTTGTCTTCAAGTAAGGAGTCTTGCTCCTTATCAAATATGCATAATTTTCGTTCAGGGAATATCAGAAATAACCATTTATACTTATGCCTTATACGTGTATTCCTTTTGCTTGAATATGATCATGACCTTTGTAGGCTGTCCATGGACCTGTTCATGCATGTGTTCCTTTGTCGATCATCGAAACCAAAACCGCTCAGGCCATCAAATTCTCCCTTTTTGATGATGACAAACTCTGTGCTTTTCAAAAGAATGGAACCTGTTTCAACTCAGCTCAACATCAAGCACATTGTTTGAACAATTTCCAATTAAAGTCACAAATCATCAAGGACCAAGTTTATTAGGTTATAAACACCACAGTCCAAAGCAAAAGCACACCTTATCTTCTCCCTTTTGACATCATCGAAAAGTTGCATAATCATAAGTAACCAGATTTTAGCAGATATCACTCATGAAACTGGGGCTATTTCAAATGCAATCATGGATTCAATTTTTTTTTATCAATCTAAGGATATTGGCCATCTAAGAAATATCAACAAACAATTAGAGAAAAAGCAGTAAATTTCATTGATAAGATCCTTCCACAAAATAAAAAGAGAAATAAAAGCATATAACCATGAGCAAAAAAGCATAAAAAAAAAAAATCCCACTTAGGTCACTAGTTACAAACTGGGCTAGGAAGGGTTCAGGACTGGGAAAGACCATGTTCTTGGTTCTTGGCCTGAAGCAGTTTCAGCATATCTTGAAGAATGCCCTCTTTCTTCTCTTTCTCTTTTGCAAGCTCAGACTTGAGAGAGTCTCTCTCAGCTTATACGTCAGCCAACCTAGTCTTTAACCGTTCAAGCTCAGCATCCTTAGCCCCACTCTCCTGCTCCAATGCTCTAAACCTGATGTTCTTAGGTACCCTCTTGGATGAAACAGGTTCTTTGGGTGCAGTTTGGACTTGGTAGTCACAATCAGTTAAAGTTCCAGCCCTAAAGTAGTCTTTACTCTCCCAAACATCTCATTTCTTGAGAGGAACCTTAAAGTGATCAAGCATGGCAGTTAGGATAAAGCCATAGGGAATGGCATGAGTTTTGGTGCCACAAACAACCATATGAAGGAGCTCGATTATAAACCCTCGCTAGTTAATCTACTTCCCACTATCCAGGCACTTCATAAGGACCAAGTCCATAAAGGTAGCAACGTGCCTTCTTTCCTGCTTGGGCATAACCACTTTGTTGGCAAATTCAAAGAGCATTTTGTGGGCAGGTTTCATCTCACTCTTATAAACAACCCTAGGTTCTTGCTCCAAGTCCCTATCAACAAATTTCATGGTGATGGCCAGTGAGGTAGGTGATTTTATAGACTAGGACATTTCAACTTGTGTAGTCATTATACTCGTCAGCAAGTATACCTAGAATCTCCCTGAGCTCTTCATCATCAAAGCTCACCTTCACTCCTTTCACTTCACTATTGATCCTTCCATTTGTAATCTCACAATTTGCAAAGAATTCTACAATCTCAGCCCTGGCCAGCCTTCATTCTAACCGAAGGACCATGTCCTTCCAACCTTGTATCTCCAATTTCTCTACCAGCAGAACCATTCCTTCTTCCTCCAAATCAGTGAGAGGCCTTCCCTTTAAAATTGTTTTTTTTCCTGGAACTTCACCACTTTATCTTTTTCCTCATTAGTCTTCTCTTCTTCACTTTCTTCTTGCTATTGGAACTTTCCTTAATTTCCTAACAGACCTGGTTATTTTGGACAAGGCACAGTCTTCTTTCTCAACAGACTTTTTTGGAGACTTCTTCTTAGAAGTCTTTCTCTTCTTAGCACTAGGAGTCACAACCTCCACTTCCTCCGCCTCATCTTCATCATAAAGGACCAGGTCCATCTCCTCAATTTGAATTGTCTCACTTTCTCCAACTTTCTTCTTTCCCTTGGCAGCAACTTTCTTGGCACTCTCAGCTTAGGCCTTTTTCAAGTTTGCCTCATTCTGCTTCTTCTGGCTCCTTGTAGTTCTTCCTCTTGTGGGAGGAGTCTCTACAGGGATAGAAGAGGCAGCCTTTCTTTTCTTGTCACTCATTGATTTTTCAAGGATTTTAACTCCTGCACTTTTCTTCTTCCTAGGATTGTAACTGTCAGACACTTTCTGCAGTAAATAATGGAGGGGTTCCTTTCTTGATTGAATAGGTTCTTGGAATCTTTTCCTTAGCCTCACCAGCCCCTCAGCTGCAGTAGTGTTTCCAGAACCACCACCTCCTTCCTTTGCTACACTTCCTTCATCTTCAGCAACCTCCTCACTCCAAAACACCATGGCCCCTATTTCTTTATTCAAACCAATAAAGTGGGTGAAGAAGGTTCAACCACTCTTTCTTCTCCCTTTCCCCTCACCTCAACTTCAACACCCTCACTCTTTTTTTCTTTTTCCTCTTTATTTTTACCACCAATTTTCCCAAACTCAGCAGTTTCTGCACCAAAAATAGAACCAACCAAAACAAACCTATTTTCAAGATTCTCAGCAATTTCAGAAACATCAGAAGCTTGAACCCAAGAAGTTATCTTTTTAGTTTCAGCTGAAACTGGTTCTTCCCCTTCACTCGCACACTTTAAGGACTCATTAGATTTTTGGGGTTCTTCTTCTTGGCTAGCCTGCAATTACTCATTAAATTTCTTGGCATGTTCTATACTAGCCACTGTTTTCATGCTTTTTCTTCGGGGTTTAGGTGGTTGAATGTGTGGGTGTAGGTTCTTTGGGTGGTGAATAAAGGCTTTCAGTATTCTTGGGGTTTTCAGGTAAGTTTTCCATTTGATCAGTGTAGGTAGATGAAGAAGTTTGAGAGAGGTAAAGGTTTACAAATTTTGATATTTAGAAAATGAGAGATGAAGGCAGAGAATAGGGTCAGATCAATTTAAAGAGGGAAATATGGAGTTTATAATGGCACCTTTTTAACATCTAGAAGTCTAATCACATTAGGGATTTTAGTTTGAAAAGACGTTAGACTCTTCCCCAAAACTTTCGGCAATTATGGCGTGTGTGTCTCTTGGTGAAACTGGTTTGTTCGTAATTGATTGATTCAAAAGTATTTTGGGATAAAATGGGGGCTCTTTCTTGATCATGATCCATATGCAATTATTTCAAATTATGCGGAGTGTAGAATACATACCTTATAAGCTCGATGAACCAGGTTCTTCACCAAAAGTTCTCTTGTGTAACACTGATTTTGTCCAAGAAAATGAGGGTAATATCAGTAGACACCAGTGAGACATTTTAGCACATAGAACTAGAGTATACTAATAAAAGTATAAGACTAAGCAATATCTAATTATTTACAAAATATACAAATTATCTAACCAATTATTGCATTATAACCAGTTTCTTTTAGGTGATCTTAATCATCCCTAACTCTAACATGTTCCTTTCAAAGTGATCTATACTCAAAGCTTTTGTAAAGATGTCAGCTATTTACTTATCAGTAGCACAAAATTTCACAGTGATCAAACCCTTCTCAAAATTATCCCTAAAAAAATGATGCCTGACCTCTTGTGATTAGTTCTTCTATGATGGACCAGGTTCTTGGTCATACTGATTGCACTAGTATTGTCACAAAAGATAGGAATACATCCTACATCAATTCCAAAGTCCATTAGTTGATGATTAATCCACAACAATTGAGCACAACATGAGGCATCATCCACATACTCAGTTTCATCAGTAGATAAAGCCACATAAGTTTGATTTTTGGTGGCCCAAGATACAAGACATGAGCCAAGAATGTGTACCATACCTAATGTACTATTTCTATTCACAAGAAAACCTGCATAATTAGCATTAGCATATCCCACTAGATAGAAATTACTATCTATCAGATACAGTAGACAAAGATCAATGTGCCTTTTAAGTATCTCAAGATCCTCTTGACAGCCTTCAAGTGAGACTCCTTTGGATTTGCCTAAAATCTAGCACAAAGGCCTACACTGAAAACAACATCAGGTATACTAGCAGTCAGATATAACAAAGAGCCAATCATTCCCCTATATATTTTCTGATCAACAGATGAGCTAGGTTCATCAAAATCAAATTTCGTGCCTGTTGCTATAGGAGTGTCAATTTCTTTGGAATCTTCCATCTTAAACTTTTGAGAAACTCTTTCATATACTTTTGCTGATGGATAATAGTCCCATTTGAATTTTGTTTAATTTTTAAGTCTAAAAAGAAATTAAGCTCACCCATCATACTCATTTCAAATTCACTCTCCATTAGCTTAGCAAACTCTTTACTTAACCTATCAGTTGTTGCTCCAAAGATCATATCATCAACATATATCTGAACTACTAAAAGATCTTTATCTTTTTCTTTCAAGAATAAAGTGTTATTAATTTTACTTCTCTTGTAGCCATGCTCAAGCAAAAATTTAGACAATCTTTCATACCATGATCTTCGAGCCTCCTTGAGCCCGTAAAGTGCCTTGTCAAGCTTGTACACATGCTCAAGGCATTCCTTGCTTTCAAAGCCAAGAGATTGCTTGACAAACACTTCTTCCTTTAGATAGCCATTTATGAAGGCACTCTTGACATCCATCTGATGGAGAGCAAATTCCATGTAAGCAGCAAAGGGTATAAGGAGTCTAATAGTTTCCAATCTTCCAACTGGAGCAAAAGTCTCATCATAGTCTATGCCCTCCTCTTGACTATATCCTTGAACCACCAATCTTGAATTGTTCCTTGTAACTGTTCCATCTTCATCAAGTTTGTTTCTGAAGACCCATTTAGTGCCAATCACTGTTCTGTCCTTGGATCTTGGTACCAGATGCCAAACTTGACTTCTCTTAAATTGGTTGAGTTCATCTTGCATTGCATTCATCCAATCTGCATCCTACAAAGTCTCAGAAACATTGTTAGGTTCAAGAAGAGACAGGAAAGCATCAAAAGCATATAGATTCTTTCAAGAAGATCTAGTTTTGATTACCGATGTTGGATTAGTGATTATGCTCCCAATGGGATGAGAACTTTGATACTTGTAAGGCTTCACAACCAACTGGTTTTCTCTAGATGTTCCTTCATTTTTTTATTTATGAGAAACAGGTTCATGGATAGGTTCCCTCGAGGTTTGAGGATCGGTTCCTCTCTGGTTAGTTCCCCCTGTCAGGTTGCCCTGGGTTGAAGGAAATGCTCCATCACGTATTCCTTCCTGTAATGTAGCTTTAGGATGGACTGTGGTTTCATCATTTGAGTTTCTTATCAGTCCAATCTCTTCATCATCTTGTCCCTGCCTCTCAGAAAGAATGTTAGTTTCATAAAAAATAGCATGTACACTTTCTTCTACAAACATAGTTCTTTTGATATATATCTTTTAAGCTTTACTATGTGAAGAATATCCCAAGAATACTCCTTCATCACTTCTGGGAACAAACTTACCTAGGGAGTCTTCTCCATTATCGTTACAACCCATATCCACACGTGTTAGTTCATGCCATAAGTTATTTAACATAAATCCAAGAAGTAATTATCTTTGAGATGATAAGAAGTTAATCCTATTGGTCTTAAGTGATATAAGGGTGTACAAGGGTGATTAACAAGTATTAGGAGTTAAACGAATCAAGGATGTTGTAACTCATATTTTCGGGTAAACCTAGAGGTGCTTAATACACTCTAGAGATCTTTTTTAAGATATTTGAATCATATAATATCCGTACAATAAGGCTTGAATTCAAACGAGTTATGAAACAAAAGTCGACAAAAGTTGTTGCAACTTCGGTTCATAATTTTACTTAAACATTAGGTCAAATGTTTCAAAGCTTTTCTCCCAATTTACAACGAATTATGGGGTGATCTACCTACCAAATTAAAGATCTATGAGTCTAGTTTCCAACGCATTAAAAATTTTTTCAATACAATCTCGGAGTACAGAGATAATTGTATTTCCGCAGACCTGCACAGATTGGTAGGTGACAAGCAGGTGCATCACCTACTTGCCAAAATTAGAGGACAAAATTAAAAGTCCCAAAGTCGGCCAAGGGAGGAATTTTAAGGGATTATAAACTCAGTTATTTAACCCTTATTTAAGACCTTCACAAACAAATTGAACCCCTGCAACCCCTCCCCAAAAATCTCACACAAACCCTAATCGATTTTCCCTCTCTTTCAAGTTCTAATTGGGGGTAAAACCTAGAGTTTGAAGAACCAAGGAAAGGGCAGAGTTATCCAAAAAGTAAGGTAAATTTACTGATCTCTTTCATACATTTTTTCTCCTGTGAATTCATGGTAATTTGTTCTATACATGTAAGAACTCACGGGACGGTGATCGGAAGCCGTGAGTTCGAGTTATTCACTTGTAGCGGACTGTTTTGTGGACTGTTTTGTATTGCTGTTGGGCTGCGTGTTTTACTACTATTTTGTGGAGTTTTGGAGGAAGAAGGGTGTGGAGAAACACCATATAGATTTAGGGTTGTGGGCTGATAGTTCTTCGTAACATTTTTGGGTCGTTTGACACGACTACGGTGGCCATCGTATGTATGAAGTGATTAGCTTGTGCCTAGACTGTTTTGGAAGGCTCAATATGATTATTATTGATGTTGTTTGGGCTGTTTGGTGATTGTGTTGAATTGTGTGAAGTCATATAAATAGGGGTGGTTCTGTCCGTTTCATCGTAAAATAGGTTGTGGTCGATACATAATAGTTATGACGCTTAAATGATAACGATATTATCGTTTCTCTTATTGTAGACTAAGGAGTTGTGACAGTTGCATAGCTTGAGATTGGGGCAGTATATACAAGGTATGTGAGGCTATCCCTTTCCTTCTTTTGCACGACTCCGATGGTACATGATGTAATGAACGAGCTTCCAAAGAAACTCTACTCTTAGAAGCTAGCAGTACTTACATTGTTTCCCCTCTTATGGAAGGATTGACGTTGATGTTGCTTCTTTCGTTCTTATGCTATCAATGTTGTTGGTACTTCCTGATTCTTATAAGGCTCACGGTGAAGAGTTAGTCCTAATGATGTGTACAGAGGATACCAACGTTACGTCACTCCAAAAGGCTTAGAACGTATTTTCATGAATCGAGCATGCATTATATATACGTATCTATTTTACTCTACCGAACCGCGCTATAGTCGGCCGGATACGACACCTATTTTGCAACCACTGATCAGTTGGGTTTTACAGAGCTCCACGTGGCCGGGTACGATTCTACCGAGCCTTATGATGGCCGGGTACATTTTTACCGAGCCTATTACGGCCGGGTATGATATGATGATGATGATGCCCACATAGGTGTATGTTTTAAAAGTTTATGTAAATGTACATATGTATTATGCATTTCATGTCAGTAGCCCTCAGAGGTACCCAGCTGTTACAGGTTGTATATTCTCTATCCTTGGTTACGTTATTGTTCGTACTTATGGTTCCCTGCCTTACATACTTAGTATTTTATTCGTACTGACGTTCTTTTATTTGTGGACGCTGCATGTCGAGCTGCAGGTCCTGATAGACAGGCAGGTGCAGCTCCCCCACCACAGTAGGCTGTCCAGTTCAGCGGTGATTGACGAGATCCCTTCTCCGGACTTATCGTGGTCGGGTATGCATTTTTGTTATAGACATTATGGGTATGTCGGGACCTTGTTCCGGCTATGTTGCAGTATTTATGTTCCTGTAGAGGCTCATAGATAGGTGTCGACTCATGTATAGTTTGGTATGCCTTGCTGGCCGGTTTTTGTTATATAGTCTTTCATGGTAACGTGGTAGCTCGTACCTTATATATAGTTTCTTGATTGTCTGGTCATCCCATGTTATGTATGTTCATGCCCTCATATTTTATTGTTGTTGTCCATGATCCATGTCTACCATTTATATTGATCTCGTCAGCCCTAAAAGATAATAAAGAAGGTTAGATAAAATGTACGTTGGTGCTCGGCAAGTATGGTCCTAGTCATGGCCCTCTAGTTTGGGTCGTGACAAACTTTGTATCAGAGCAGTCTGTCCTGGGGATTGTCTATGAGCCGTGTCTAGTAGAGTCTTGATTATGGATGTGTAGCGCGCGACATTTATAATCAGGAGGCTACATGACATCTAGGGTTGTTACCTTCTTCCTAAATCTAGATCGTGCGCAGAGTTGAGTCGTATGTGTTTGTCTCTAATATTCACCTTGTTTTCTTTCAGCGATGCCTTCGACTAGGAAGCAAACAATTAGTAGACGGCTTGATACAACTGCGGGAGAGGGTACCAGTCAGGTGCCCTAAGCCAGAGCAGGCCAAAGTGAGGCTCAGAGCGAGATGCCGTCTCCTACCTCATCTACTACGTCTCCTCCAGAGGATATTAGGAGGCACTCAGCACCTCCAGTTCCTCCGTCCGGCACTACAGACCAAGATATGCGGAGTGCTTTGCAGTTATTGACTAGCTTGGTAGCTGCTCAGGCTCAGAGGCAGAATACAGGTGCTGCTGATAAACCAGTTAGTACGAGAGTTCGTGATTTTATAAATTTAGACCCTCCAGTGTTTACCGGATCAGACCCCATGGAGGACCCACAGACTTTTATTGACCAGGTTCATCGTACAGTGCGGGTTATGCATGTTAGTGATACAGAGGCAGTAGAGTTGGCTTCTTATCGGCTACGGGATTTAGCGGTTCTCTGGTATGATAGTTGGGAGAGATCCAGGGGTTCGAACGCTCCTCCAGCTGTGTGGAAGGAATTTTCTGAGGCCTTTCTTCGTCACTACTTGCCAGTTGAGATACGACGAGCTAGAGCTGATAAGTTCTTGAATCTTAGACAAGGTAATATGAGTGTGCGAGAGAACAGTATGCAGTTTGATTCTTTAGCAAGGTATGCTCCCCATATGGTAGCCGAGATGAGTGATAGGGTTCATTTGTTCATGAACGGGTTGGGACCACATCTGATAAATGAGTGCACGACAGTCTAGAGGGCATGGATATTTCCTGTATTCAAGCTTATGTCCAGACCCTAGAGGATCGAGCGCCAGCAGAGGGCAAATAGGGAGCAGGATAGGGGCCAGCATAAGAGGGCGAGATTTGCAAGGTATTCTGATGACTTTAGAGGCAGCGTCAAGCCCCAGTCTTCGAGGAGTTCGGCGCCACCTGTAGCTAGTGCTCCTCCACAGTTTCAGAGACCTCGATATGATCGATTTACCTATTCTGGTCCAGGTCAGAGTTCCCGGGCCATCAGGCTCGCAACATCACAGGGATACTAGTCAGACGAGACCCCCAACACCTCGTTGTGATCAGTGCGGCAAGGCCCACTTTAGATTGTGCCGTCGAGGTTCTGATGCATGTTATTCTTGCGGACAGCCTGGCTATATGATGCGGGATTGTCCTAACAGAGGAGGTGATAGTATGGCTCAACCGTCTGGATCTGAATCTAGTTCTTCCTCATCAGTTCGACCTCCAGCACAGGGTTTTCAGCAGTCGACAGGTTGTGGTAGAGGTAGAGGTGCAATGCCAAGTTCGGGTGGTGCTCAAAATCGAACCTATGCTCTAGTAGGTCGACAGGATGTCGAGTCGTCTCTAGATGTTGTTATAGGTATATTGTCTGTGTTTTCTTATGATGTATATGCACTGATTGAACCGGGATCTACATTATCATATGTTACACCCTTTGTGGCTAATAAGGTTGGCATTGAACTTGAATTGATAAGTAAACCCCTTGCGGTATCTACTCCAATAGGAGATTCAGTGATTGCTAGAAGAGTATATAGAGGTTGCACTGTGACGATTTGTAGTCGTCAAACCTCGGTAAATTTATTTGAGTTAGAAATGGTTGATTTCGATGTGATAATGGGAATAGACTGGTTGTCCTCATGCTATGCAAATGTTGACTGTCGTACGAAGATGGTTAGGTTTCAATTTCCCGGTGAACCCATCATTGAATGGAAGGGGAACATTGCTACACCGAAAGGTTGGTTTATTTATTATCTTAAGGCAAGGAAAATGATCTCAAAAGGTTATATTTATCATCTTGTTCGCGTTAGGGATGCGAAGGCGAAGCCGCCTACTCTACAATCAATCCCCGTGGTCAATGAATTTCCAGATGTTTTCCCAGATGAACTCCCAGGCCTTCCTCCTGAAAGGGAGATTGAGTTTAGCATTGATGTGTTGCCTGAAACTCAACCGATCTCTATCCCTCCATACAGAATGGCCCCGGTAGAGTTGCGAGAGTTGAAGGCGCAGTTGAAGGACTTGCTGGATAAGGGCTTCATTAGGCCTAGCACATCAGCTTGGGGTGCGCCAGTCCTATTCATGCGGAAGAAAGATGGGTCGTTACGGATGTGTATCGACTATCGATAGATGAATAAGTTTACTATAAAGAACAAGTATCCACTTCCAAGAATTGACGACCTTTTTGACCAACTCCAAGGTGCCAAGTATTTCTCCAAGATTGACTTATGTTCAGGGTATCATCAGGTTAGGGTTAAGGAGAAGGATATTCCAAAGACGGCCTTCCAGACAAGATATGGGCATTTTGGGTTCTTGGTGATGTCGTTTGGGCTAACAAATGCCCCAGTAGCTTTTATGGATCTCATGAATACTGTATTCAGGCCTTATCTTGATGTGTTCGTGATTGTATTCATTGATGACATTCTGGTGTATTCCCGTTCGGAGGCGGAACATGCGGGCCACTTGCAGATAGTATTACAGACGCTTCAGGATCAATTCTGGCTGAACTCAGTGGCATTCCTTGGCCATGTGATATCTGACGAGGGTATTAGTGTCAACACTCAGAAGATCGATGCAGTAAAGAATTGGCCGAGACTTACAACACCATCAGAAGTCCGCAGCTTCCTGGGGCTAGTAGGGTATTTTACGCGGTTTGTAGAAGGGTTTTCCTCTATATCAGCACCATTGACTAAGTTAACACAGAAAGCTACCAAGTTCCAATGGTCTGACGCTTGTGAACGTAGTTTTCAGGAGCTGAAGAATCGATTGACATCCGCCGTAGTGCTCACTCTTCCCGAAGGAAAAAAAGGTTATGTGGTATATTGTGATGCCTCAGGTATAGGTTGGGGTTGCGTATTGATGCAGCGTGTGAATGTGATTGCTTATGCATCAAGACAATTGAAGAATCATGAAAAAGAATTATCGAACCCCTGATTTGGAATTGGCTGCAGTAATATATGCTTTGAAGATATGGCGGCACTACTTATACGGTGTCCATGTTGACATCTACACAGATCACAAGAGTTTACAATACATCTTCAATCAGAAGGAGTTGAACTTGAGGCAGCGTAGGTGGCTTGAATTACTGAAAGACTACGACGTCGAGATATTGTATAATTCCGGTAAAGCCAATGTTGTGGCAGACACTCTCAGCCGTAAGTCAATGGGAAGCTTAGTACACATTGAATCAGGTAGATGGGGGTTGACTACCGAGGTAAAAGCACGGCAATATGAAGATCCTATCTTAGTATGATTGAGATAGAGCATTCAGCAGTGTAAAATTACGCTTGTGGGATTGGAGGAGATGGGGCATTGAGATACCAGGGCCGATTATGTGTGCCTAATGTGGCAGGGTTGCGAGAGAAGATTATGAACGAGATTCATCAATCCCGATATTCCATCCATCCCGGCTCGACAAAGATGTATCATGATGTCAAAGAGCAGTATTGGTGGGATAGCATGAAGAAGTCTATTGCAGAATTTATAGCCTAGTGTCCCAATTGTCAACAAGTAAAGATAGAACATCAGAAACCCGGTGGATTGCTTCAGAATATAGAGATTCCGATCTGGAAATGGGAGGTGATTAATATGGACTTCATTATTGGATTACCTCGCTCTTATCATAAGTTCGACTCCATCTGGGTGATAATTGATCGACTTACAAAATGTGCCCATTTTCTACCAGTTAAAACAACTTACACGGCTGAAGATTATGCGAAGTTGTATATCAAGGAGATTGTTAGGCTTCATG
>MCJB01001403.1:0-123169 GCA_002018475.1 Nicotiana obtusifolia | reverse complement strand
GAAGGGTTTAGGCATACAAGTGAATCTCAGCACTGCATTTCATCTGCAGACTGATGGACAAGCTGAACGTACCATTCAGACACTGGAAGATATGATACGAGCATGTGTTCTAGATTTTAAGGGAAATTGGGATGACCATCTTCCACTCATAGAATTCGCCTACAATAACAGCTACCATTCCAGTATTAAAATGGCCCCATACGAGGCACTATATTGGAGGAGATGTAGATCACCAGTTGGATGGTTCGAAGTCGGTGAAACAGAATTATATGAGCCAGATTTGATTCACCAAGCCATTGAGAAGGTGAAGGTGATACAGGAACGATTGAGGACGGCACAAAGCAGGCAAAAGTCTTATTCCGATATCCAACGTTGTGATCTGGAGTTTGAGGTTGGTGATTGGGTTTTCCTGAGGATCTCACCAATGAAGGGTGTTATGCGTTTTGGGAAGAAAGGTAAGCTGAGTCCAAGGTATATCGGTCCGTATAAAATTCTTCGACGAATTGGACATGTTGCTTATGAGTTAGAATTGCCATCCGAATTGGAATTTGTCCATCCGGTATTCCATGTATCTATGTTGAGGAAAATGTATCGGAGACCCTTCTCGAGTCGTCCCTATCAAAGATGTACAAATTACAGAGGATTTATCATATGAAGAAGTACCAGTGGCTATATTCGATCGACAAGTCCGCAAGCTAAGAACAAAAGATGTAGCTTCCGTCAAAGTATTGTGGAGGAACAAGAATATGGAAGAAATGACATGGGAAACAGAAGAGGAGATGAAGTCTAAATACCCTTACATGTTCCAGAAAAGATAACGAGGATTCTAGGGGAACACATGATGCATTAGAAGGTGAAACAGCTCTATGAGGTAAGCAATAGCTTGAGAATACTCTTTCTTAATACAAAATGGTGATATGCAGATAATGTGCATGTCCATAAATTTTCATACTCTTGTAAGGCCATACGTTGAGTTAACTGCTCGCAAGTTCGTCCTCTATTTATGAACGAAACTCGGCCGGAATCCATGATGATTTAAACTCCCCATGAACCCTTACATTCGAGGACGAATGTTCCTAAGGGGAGGGTGTTACAATCCATATTCACACGTGTTAGTTCATGCCATATGTTATTTAACATAAATCCAAGAAGTAATTATCTTTGAGATGATAAGAAGTTAATCCTATTGGTCTTAAGTAATATAAGGGTGTACAAGGGTGATTAACAAGTATTAGGAGTTAAACGAACCAAGGATGTTGTAACTCATATTTTCGGGTAAACCTAGAGGTGCTTAATACACTCAAGAGGTATTTTTTAAAGTTATTTGAATCATATAATATCCGTATCATAAGTCTTGAAGTCAAGCGAGTTATGACACAAAAGTCGACAAAAGTTGTCGTAACTTAGGTTCATAATTTTACTTAAACATTAGGTCAAATGTTTCTAAGCCTTTCTCCCAATTTACAAGGAGTTACGGGGTGATCTACCTACCAAATTAAAGATCTATAAGTCTAGCTTCCAACGCATTAAACTGTTTGTCAATACAATCTCGGAGTATAGAGATAATTATATTTCCGCGGACCTACGCATATTGGTAGGTGACACGTAGGTGCATCACCTACTTGCCAAAATTAGAGGACAAAATTAAAAGTCCCAAAGTCGGCCAAGAGAGGACTTGTAAGTGGTTATAAAATCATATATTTCACCCTTATTTCAGACCTTCAAAACCAAATTGAACCCCTGCAACTCCTCCCCAAAAATTCCACACAAACCTTAATTGATTTTCCCTTTCTTTCAAGTTCTAATTGGGGGTGAAACCTAGAGTTTGAAGAACCAAACAAAGGGATGAGTTATTCGACAAGTAAAGTAAGTTTACTGCTCTCTTTCATATATTTTTTCTCCTGTGAATTCATGGTAATTCGTTCTATACATGTAAGAACTCACGGGACGGTGATAGGAAGCCGTGAGTTCGAGTTATTCACTTGTAGCGGACTCTTTTGTGGACTATTTTGTGTTGCTGTTGGGCTGCGTATTTTACCACTGTTTTAATGGAGTTTTGGAGGAAGAAGGGTGTGGAGAAACACCATATAGATTTAGGGATGTGGGATGATAGTTCTTCGTAACATTTCCAGGTCGTTTGACACGACTACAGTGGCCATCGTTTGTATGAAGTGATTAGCTTGTGCGTGGACTGTCTTGGGAGGTTCAATATGATTATTATTAATGTTGTTTGGGCTGTTTGGTGATTGTTTTGAATTGTGTGAAGTCATATATATAGGGGAGGTGCTGTCCGTTTCATCGTAAAATAGGTTGTGGTCGATACATAATAGTTATGACGCTTAAATGATAACCATAGTATCGTTTCTCTTATTGTAGACTAAGGAGTTGTGACAGTTGCATAGCTTGAGATTGGGGCAGTATATACAAGGTATGTGAGGCTATCCCTTTCCTTCTTTTGCACGACTCCGATGGTACATGATGTAATAAATGAGCTTCCAAAGAAACTCTACTCTTAGAAGCTAGCAGTACTTACATTGTTTCCCCCTCTTATGGAACGACTGACGTTGATGTTGCTTCTCTTGTTCTTATGTTATCAATGTTGTTGGTACTTCCTGATTCTTATATGGTTCATGGTGAAGAGTTAGTCCTAATAACGTGTACAGAGGATACCAACCTTACGTCACTCCAAAAGGCTTAGAACGTATTTTCATGAGTCGAGCATGCATTATATATATGTATCTATTTTACTCTACCGAGCCACGCTATAGTCGGCCGGGTACGACACCTATTGTGCAACCACTAATCAGTTGGGTTTTACCGAGCTCCACGTGGCCGGGTACGATTCTACCGAGTCTTATGATGGCCGGGTACATTTTTACCGAGCCTATTACGGCCGGGTATGATATGATGATGATGATGTCCATAGAGGAATATGTTTTAAAAGTTTATGTATATATACATATGTATCATGCATTTCATGTCAGTAGCCCTAAGAGGTACCCAGATGTTACAGGTTGTATATTCTCTATCCCTGCTTACATTACTGTTCGTACTTATGGTTCCCTGCCTTACATACTCAGTAATTTATTCGTACTGACGTCCTTTTATTTGTGGATGCTGCATGTCGTGCTGCAGGTCCTGATAGACAGGCAGGTGCAGCTCCCCCACCACAGTAGGCTGTCCAGTTCAGCGGTGATTGACGAGATCCCTTCTCCGGACTTATCGTGGTCGGGTATGCATTTTTGTTATAGACATTATGGGTATGTTGGGACCCTATTTCGGCTATGTTGCAGTACTTATGTTCCTGTAGAGGCTCATAGACAGGTGTCGACTCATGTATAGTTTGGTATGCCTTGCTGGCCGGTTTTTGTTGTATTGTCTTTCATGGTAACGTGGTAGCTCATACCTTATATATAGTTTCTTGATTGTCTGGTCATCCCATGTTATGTATGTTCATGCCCTCATATTTTATTGTTGGTTGTCCATGATCCATGTCTACCATTTATATTGATCTTGTTAGCCCTAAAATATAATAAAGAAGGTTAGATAAAATGTACGTTGGTGCTCGGCAAGTATGGTCGGGTGTTAGTCATGGCCCTCCAGTTTGGGTCGTGACAAGATTCTATGGCATTTTTGGGGCATATTGTATCAGGCGAGGATATTAAGGTAGACCCCAAGAAGATCGATGAAGTTCAGAGTTGGCCTCGTCCTACCACATTGACTGAGATCAGGAGCATCTTAGGGTTAGCAAGTGATTATCGCCAGTTTGTGGAGGGCTTCTCATCTATTGCAGCACCTTTGACTAGATTGACCTAGAAGGGTGCTCCATTCCGATATTGTGAGGTGAGCTATCAAAAGCTCAAGACCGTATTGACTTCAGCACCAGCGTTAGTGTTGCCTTCCGGTTCAGGATATATATTGTGTATTGCGATGCTTCACACGTTGGTTTGGGTTGTGTATTGATGCAGGAGGGAGGAATTATTGCATATGCTTCACGTTAGTTGAATCCCTATGAGAAGAATTACCCTGTCCATAATTTGGAGTTGGCCACAATTGTTCATGCTCTTAAGATCTGGAGACATTATCTTTATTGAATGTCCTGTGAGGTTTACACCGATCATCGCAGCTTGCAGCACTTGTTCAAGCAGAAGGATCTTAATTTGAAGCAGTGTAGGTGGCTTCAGTTATTAAAATACTATAATATCACCAACCTTTATCATCCGGGCAAAGCGAATGTAGTTGCGGACGCCTTGAGCAGAATGGCGGGGAGTATGGGTAGTTTGGCCTTCATTTCAGCAAAGCAGAGTCCATTAGCTTTTGACATTCAGTTTTTGGCTAACAGACTTGTGAGGTTGGATATTTCAGAGTGCAGCCGAGTTCTTGCATGTTTTTTCGTTGCTCAATCTTCACTATTCGAGCAGATCAAGGCTCGCTAGTTTGATGATCCGCACTTGTTGGTTCTCAAAGAGATGGTACTACGGGGTGGTGCCAAAGAGGTTACTATCGTTGAGGATGGTGTTCTGCTACTCCACGGTCGCCTATGTGTTCCTAATATTGATGGCTTGAGGGAGAAGATCCTAGAGGAGGCAAACAGTTCTCGGTATTCTATTCATCCAGGTGCTACGAAGATGTACCGTGACCTGAGGCAATATTATTGGTGGTAGAGGATGAAGAAGGACATAGTTGGGTATGTTGCGAGGTGCCTAAATTGCCAGTAGGTCAAGTATGAGCATGAGAGGCCAGGTGGCCTACTTCAGCAGATGACTATACCTGAGTGGAAATAGGAGCACATTACTATGGACTTCGTAGTTAGGTCGCTGCGGACCTTGGGAAGTTCGATGCAGTTTGGGTCACTGTCGACAGGATGATCAAGTTGGCACACTTCATTCTGGTTGTGACCACGTACTCTTCAGAGAGGTTGGCCTAGATTTATATTCAGGAGATTGTTCGGTTGCATAGTGTACCTGTTTCATTATATCAGATAGAAGCCCTCAGTTTACTTCGCATTTCTGGAGAGCAGTAAAGAGTGAGTTGGGGACCAGTGTAGAGCTCAGCGCAACCTTTCATCCGCAGACCGATGGGCAATTGGAGTGGACAGTTCAGATCTTGGAGGATATGCTAAGAGCATGTGTGATTGACTTCGAAAGGCAGTGGGATCGATTCTTGCCTTTGGCCGAGTTTGCTTACAACAACAGTTATCAGTCCAGCATTAAGATGGCTCCATTTGAGGCTTTATATGGTCGGCGATGTCGTTCCCCTATCGGATGGTTTGAGCCCGGCGAGGCTAAGTTCTATGGTACTGATTTGGTGAAGGATGCCTTAGAAAACGTAAAGTTGATTCAGGAGCAGACTTCGCAGCACAATCCAGACAGAAGAGTTACGCGGATCAGAAGGCGCGTGATTTATCTTTTATGGTGGGAGAGAAAGTTCTCTTGAAGGTCTTTTCGATGAAGGGGATCATGATGTTTGGAAAGAAGGGCATGTTGAGACCAAGGTTTATAGGTCCTTTCGAGGTGTTGAGACGAGTTGGGGATGTTGCTTAAGAGCTTGCTTTGCCTTCTAGTCTATCGGGAGTTCATCCAGTTTTCCACGTGTCTATACTCCGGAGGTATCATGCCGATATGTCGCATGTGTTGGACTACATCACAGTTCAGTTAGATGAGAGCCTGGGTTATGTAGAGGAGCCAGTTGCCATTGTTGACAGGCAGGTTTGCTAGTTGAGGTCCAGGAAGATTTCTGCAGTAAAGGTTCAGTGGAGGGGTCAACCAGTCTAGGAGATGACTTGGGAGACCTAGGAGGACATGCGGATCAGATATCCACACTTGTTCAGCACTTCAGGTATGATTCTAGACCCGTTCGAGGATGAATGTTTGTGTAAGAGGTGGAGAATGTAACGACCCGACCTGTCATTTTGCTTTCTAGGTCCCCGTTCCTCTAAATAAGACTCCCCGTATGTTCTTTTACTATTTTATGACTTGCGAGGATGGTTAGTTCGGGATTTGGAAGGGTTCCGGATAAAATCGGAACACTCGGTTCCTTAAGGTTGGCAAAAAGGGCTAAGCTTGACTTTGGTTAACGTTTTGAGTAAACAACCTCGGAACCGAGATCTGATTGTCCCAATAGGTTCGTATGATGATTTTGGACTTGGCAATATTTTCGGATGGGGTTTTGGATGACCCGGGAGCGTTTCAGTGCTTAATATTGATAGTTGGCACCTTGAAAGTTTTAAAGTTCTTTAAATTTGGTTTAGAGTAAGTTTTGGTGTTATCGAGGTCCGTTTGGGATTCCGAGCATGAGAATACTTCCGTATGGTGCTGTAAGATTTGCACGCAAAATTTGGTGTCATTCAAGTAGTTTAAGTATGTTTCGGCGCGTTCGGAGTAAGTAGGAAGAACTTGTAGTTCATAAGTTGATTCAATTTGGTTTGGGGTGTGATTTTTAGTTTTGATGTTGTTTTATGCATTCCGAGGGTGCAAGCGACTCCATTTTATGATTTCAAACTTGTTGGTATATTTGGGCGGGGCCCTTGGGGTCCTCGGGTGTTAATCGGATGAGGCACGGACCAAGTTTTGGACTTAGAGGAAATGGTTGAAGCACCCAGCTTCTGGTGCAACCGCACCTGCAGAAGGCCAGCCGCAGTTGCGAGCTCGCAGAAGTGAGCCAGCAACCACAGAAGCGGCCTAGCAAAGGCTGCCCAGGAATCGCCGAAGCGGGCGGAGGACCGCACCTGCGGAGGCGCAGGTGCGAAGCAGACGATCGCAGGCGTAGGTGCGACGTGCTCACTTCAGAAGCGGTCTCGCAAAAGCGAGCCACTGGTCACAGAAGCAAGGAAGCCAGCTGAGGGGAGCCGCAAATGCAGCCAAGGAGCTGCAGAGCGGAAGTCTTGGAGGCAGTGAGCTTTAACCCATTTCTCTTACTTTTGGGCGATTTTGGAGCTTCTTGAGAGGGGTATTCACCTAGCAACTTGGAGGTAAGTAATTTCTATACATTGTGAGTTAAATACATAGATTATTGGTAGATTTTTACATGTAAAATTGTGAAAATCATGGGTTTAGATAAAAAACGTAGGTTTTGATAAAAATAGCATTTAACCACGAAAATGGTTATGGAATTGAGTGAAAATTATACATTTGAGTTCGTGAGGTTATGGGTAACAACTTTCTTCAAAAAATTTCAAAATCCGGACACGTGGGCCCGGGGATGAGTTATAGGAATCCTTCAAATGGGGTTGGGTAGTCACTCTAATAGTTAGAATATGAACTTTTGAACATGTATTGATTAATTTATATAATATTTGACTAGTTTTGGATTGTTCGGCACCGAGTTGAGGCTATAGAACGAAATTGTGACCGGAAAGTGAGCCTTGAGACGAGGTAAGTCTCTTGTCTTACCTTGTAAGAGGGAATTTACCACATAGGTAATTCAAATTAATGTTTGCTTCTAATTGTGGGGGCTACGTACGCACGAGGTGACAAGAGTCCGTGCTCAGTTACTATTCATGCATATGTCCGGGTAATTTAGGACCCAAATCATGAATTTCTTGTAATGTTTGCACCCTATATATTAATTTAAGTGCCTAAAGTATATAAGAACTTGTTATAGGAATTGTAAAAGATCGAATTTCACTTACTTATATTTTTAGCGGATTACTTGACCATTAATGGAAATTTTATTACATTGTGTATTAGCCTTGTTATAACGTTTAAGTCAAAAGCTTATAAAGTATCCCCTCTTCTTGTGGAGCAGGCTGAATGCTTCGGCAGTAGATAGATGCATCTATGGATCGTACCAAACATCCCTCGGTAGTTTACACGTTATTCTAGATCGGGCCGTACGACCTCGACATAAATCGTGCTTAATAATACTCGGAGCCAAATCATACTTGATATTATTTTGTGGTTTATGAGGTTACACTTATCAATGCGAGAACGTATTTGGAGTTTATGAATTTGTGAAAGAGTTATTTGCCCATACTTGTTAATGGGTTATTATTATTATTATTAGTATTTACATAACCCATGCTTATCTAGAATTTCTGTATTCATATTGTTAGCCCATAGTAAGTGTCGAAGTCGACTCCTCGTCACTACTTCTTCGAGGTTAGACTAGATACTTATTGGGTAACATGTTGTTTATGTACTCATGCTACAATTCTGTACTAATCGTGCAGGATTTGAGGCAGGTGCATCTGCTGGTACTACCAATGTGCGCGCCAGATATCCCGAGGCTTAGTGGCGAGCTGCTTCCTGAGCCGTTCTGCAACACCTAGAATCTCTCCGTTTCATTTATTTCTGTCTATTTTCATTTTAGATAGTAGCTAGAGTTTTGTATAATCTATTAGTGCTTATACACTTGTGACACTGGGTCTTGGCACACACACTAGCAGACATATGATTTTGGATTATTCTATTGTTATGATTGCACTCAGCTGCTTTCGTCTATTTATTTACAAATTTGTGTTTTCTTAACCTTTTAAGTAATGGAATTTAATCACTTGAAAACTTATTAATAGAGAAATAACATGGTTTAATTCACTGTTGGCTTGCCTAGTGGTAACGTTGGGCGCCATCACGGCCTATAGGAGAATTGGGTCGTGACACTTCCGAACAAAATAGACTCCAAAAGAAGAATTTTCATAAGCTTCACAGCATCTTCATCACTCTCGCATACGTGTTTGAAATTCACATCATCCTTTTTAATTTGATTCCGTATCATATACTTTTGGATGTCCTTCAAGGTCACACCTTTAGATTTTCCAAAATAGCGCTTTAGAATCGTACTATCTCGTTTAATTGGTTTTTCAACATTATGTGTTGTGATCCCCCAAGTGCACATAATGTGAAACTAATGGAATCTTGAAAATTGGTGAATACGCGAGAAAGAATCAAACAATGAACCAACTTCATGCTGCAATGGAAATTCTCCATAGCCATAATATAACGAAATGTACTATTATTCAGCTTCTCCTGTTGTGCAGGAGTCAAAAAAGTTACAATTAAACCCTTCAAATGGTGGTTCCCATTCAAGTAAGCACTGCAGTTAAACCAATCTCGAAACTCATAATATCTCTCCCTTAGTTTTGTAGGTACAACAACAAGGACTGAATGAGCTTTACGTATTCTAGGTGCTTTAGGTGCTTTAGGATCTTTTGGTGCTTTGGATTTCGTAGATGCCATCTGTTGAAAAATATTAAAGGTAGGAAAAATAACTTCAGAACATTATCAAAAAAAATCAATTAAAACTTCAGCACAATTTGGCTTAAGTTATTTTTTAAAGCCATCTAACTTTAAAGAAATACAGAACAAAACTTCAGCTCTAAGAATGCTGAAGTTCAGCAAATACAGAATAAAACTTCAGCTCCAAGAATACTGAAGTTCTGCAATTACAGAACAAAAACTTCAGCCAAAATATGTTGTAGTTTATACAAATATAGAATACAAATTCAGCTCCAATAATGCTGAAGTTCATTAAAAAAAAACAAAAACTATAGACAAAACATATTTTACTTCTACAAAACACAAAATAAAACTTCATCTCCTAGAATTAAGTTATAGTTGAAGTATTGTAAACTTTACACTTTAACAACATCATCTATTTAAGTCTCAAAATTTTAAAAAATTTCAACGCCTCCAAAAATCACTCAAGAATATATAGGATTTTCATCAAAAACACAAACACAGTTTCAAAAAACCTAAAAACACTAATCGTAAAAGTAAAACTTACAAACTAATGCCCTAATCAAGGTAAACCCTAGGAAACTATTTTAGCACAAATAAACAAAAGAAAAACGATTCAACTAAGATTACTATCAACAAAAAACCCATAAGTTAAATCATAAAACTAATCCTAAATTAAAATCCCTTACAAAGTTAATACAATTGACAAAAATAACCATTAAAATCGTACCTATGATTATATTTAATGTTACTGGGGAAGAAACAATTGCAAAATCAAGAAAAATGCAATGCCGAAAACATCTACTAAAAGCCTCAAAACTCGGTGTCACAGAGGAAGTGAAACTTTCCTGGCTAAAATAAAAGTGGACAGAAAGCAATAAACATAGAGGAAAGGAGATTTCGGATGCTCCAGGTCGAAGCATGAGAAGCAGATCACCACTAAAGTCTCCAGCTGATGCGACTACGCGCCTAATGGACCACCTGATGTACCTGTCGCAATACCTGCACAATTAGTGCAGAAGTATAGTATGGATATGTAAATCAACGCATACCAGTAAGTTAGTCTAACCTCGAAGAAGTATTGATGAGGAATCAACATCGACACTTACTAGTGGTCCAATAATAATGTACATAAAAGTAGACAGGTATGAAACACAACAAGTAGCAATAAAACAGATAAATATAAAAGACATGATCCTCAACATAAGAACAATTACGAAATTATCAAATACCAATGATGACTCAAAAAAACAAAGATGACCAATATCAGATACAATGTCAAAACTCAAGCTAGGAAGAACTCATATGTGCTGACTCCCTATCGAAAGCGCACGAATTCTGTCGAGGTTGTACGGTCTGATCCCTAAGAATTTACATAACACCTTCAAGGTCGTTCAGCCCCCTTGATGCATCTCAAAATATTACCGAGGTTGTACGCCCCAATCCATAATAATATTTCATAGCATTGCCGAGGCGAACTGCCCAATCCCATAGGAATAGAGAAACTTTCATCGGGCCACTAGCCCCACTCACGAAGGTATGCGCAAGTCAAGATGTCCTGGAACTACCGATCACATAAACATAATTCAAGGATATGAATGCAAGATAAAATATAATTTTACCAACAATCAAGTATCCGGCCAAAACTTAAAGTAAAGTGGCTCGGTCAAATACGTAAATTCTAGTCTCAATCTCAGTTATGAATTCAAGTAATCAAATAGGCAAGATTAACTCAAACAGTACAGTTAAGGCATGATGTAGGTCTAAATCTACCCGAACATAAACAAGAATTTAACTTACGCACGGACGCTCGTCACCTCGTACATACATACCACCCAAAGCATGTAGCACACAACAAATAAAATACCTCCGAGGATAATTCTCAATCATTAGGCAAGAGATGTACCTTGCTCCACGCGCCCGTATTTCAGAATTTTTCGAAGAAAGATATTCCATATGGCATCACGAACTCAAATATATAATTTATTCTGAATTTCATGCCCAATTTCGCGTCCAAATCCCCTTTTTACCAATTTCTTGGTTTTCCAACAACAACAATAACGACCCAGTAAAATTTTACTAGTGGGGTCTATGGAGAATACTGTGTACTCATACCTTACCCGTACCCCAAGGGAGTAGAGAGGCTGTTTTTGAAAGACCCTCGTCTCAAGAAAACAAAAAGAGACAATATATCAGTACCGTCAACAGATACCATAAGAATAATAACAGCATCATAAAGACCAGAAAACAGATGAAAAACAAAAGCAATAGCCAGTAAATAGACCTCGCACTATGAAAAATGAAAGAATATTGAGAATACAACATTAATCACTAGCAGTCTAAGACAAAAATCCTATTAGACTAGCCACATATAGGTACGAAGTAGAAGTAAACTTAACTAACTCTCAACCTACAACCCTAATACTCGATCTCCTAGCTTCCTATGGACCATGTCCTCGAAAATCTGAATCCATGCCATGTCTTGCCTGATCATATCTCCCCAATACTTCTTAGGCCGCCCTTTACCTCTTCTCGTGCCTTCTAAAGCCAACTCACACAGGGCATCTGGGCTTCTCCGTGTATGTGCCCGAACTATTTGAGCCTCACTTCCCCCATCTTGTCATCAATGACAGCCACGCCCACATTCTCCTGAATATCATCATTCCTAATCTTATCCATCCTCGTTTGCCGGGAATCCTCATTTCTGCTACTTTCATTGTAACGACCCAGTCGGTCGTTTTGAGCATTTGCATTCCGTTCAGCTAATTAATGTCATGAGCAGCATGGTATGATATATTATGACTTGTGTGAATCGTCGTTTTTTATTTTCAGGTTATTCGGAATAAATGTAGAAGAATGAATTTCATGATTGAAGCTTTAGAATTGGAAGAGTTGACCAAGTTTGACTTTTTAAATATTTGACCTTGGATTGAAGTTTTGATGGTTCTGTTAGATCCGGATGGTGATTTTTGGACTGAGACGTATGCCCGGATTTGCATTTGGATATTTCTAGAAGGTTTTTCCGCTAATTAGCGAAAGTTAAAAATTTGAAGGTTTGAAAAGTTCATAAGTTTGACCGAGAGTTGACGTGATATCATATTCATATTGTGGTTTCGGGAATTGGAATAGCTTTGTTATGTCATTTGGGACTTGGTGTACAAAATTTGAGTTCATTCCGAGTTGATTTGATATGTTTCAAAGCGAGTTTAAGAAGTTGAAAGTTCAAAAGTTCATTAAGTTTGATTTGAGGTGTTATTCATCGTTTCGATGTTGTTATGCGTATTTAAGGCATCTAGTAGGTCCGTGTTATGTTATGGGACTTGTTTGTATATTCGGACAGGGTCCCGAGTGGCTCGGATGAGTTTCGGACGAGGTTTATATCATTTTTCCTCTTGTTGCATTGCTGAAGATTTCTAGTGATGTGTAGCCGCATCTACGGAGTAGTGGTCACAGAAGCGACTTCGTAGATGGGGAGGTTCATGCAAAAGTGGAAGAAGACGAGGTTTGGAGTCTTCGCAGATGCAGAATTTGAGTCGCATTTGCGACTTTGCATAAGCGATTGTCATTGGCGCAGAAGCGATGTCTTGCGCAGGAGCGAAGATGAGCTCGCACCTACTAAGTCGTAGAAGCAGAAAATTGTTTTGCAGGTGCGAGGGGTCGGCTGGTTAGTTGTGGTCGCAGAAGCGTAAATGTTGTCGCAGAAGCGGCTATTTTCTTTGCAGATGCGAAAAATGCTAGGCAGAACCTATAATTTTTAGGGTTGGACGTTTTATTCACAATCTTGAGACTTGGAGCTCGGTTTTGGGGGACTTTGGAGTTACCGTTCTTGGCTCGCTTGTAATTTTATTTCATGAATTAATCTTCTTTTTTTCCCTATGATTATTGATTTTAATTGGGGGTTTTTGTCTAAAGTTTTATAGAGTGAATTTTTGAATTTTGAACATCGATTTGGAGTTGGATTTGAGTGAAACTAGTATGGTTGGACTCGTAATTGGATGGGTTGTCGGATTTTGTGAGTTTCATCGTGTTCTGAGGTGCAGGCCCGGGTTTGACTCTTTGGTCGGCTTTGGGCTTTTGATTAAAGATTGGACCTTTATTATTTAAAATTATTTCCTTAGGCATTATTTGATGTATTTGAGTTATTTTTAGCTAGTTTTGAGCCGTTCAGAGGTCGGTACGCACGAGATGGAGTTTCTAGAGTATTGTTTGGCTTGCTCGGTATTGGATTCAACTTCTTTAAGATAAGAATACTATCTAAAACTCGATTGATGCACTAATTGCCTGAATCATTTGTGATAGCTATGTGATATGGGTGCATATGTGTGGGGTTTGAACCAATGTGTGAGCACCGGGGTATTTATCCATGCTCAGGATAGTGCTTAGGCTATGATACACCTAGTGTTGACTGTTAATCTTTAAGCTACAATGTATCTCATACTCGCTATGGGTGCATATGTTGTGAACTATTTGGTAATTGCTATTTCAATAATAAATTGCTGATTTGATCTATGACAGCACAAATTCCACATGCCTAAATTTTAGCATGTAATTATACCAGTCCAGGAGCATGAAATATGATATTTTATCAATCATATACATGTGATCTTGTATATTTGCTTTTGTGTGATATAATTGGACTGGATGCTTGTGACAACACCAGGCGGATTTTGTTGATATGCCTATGACCACGCTGGTGGATTGTGTTGTTATGCTTGTGACCACGCTGGGCAGGTTGTAATATTAACACGTGAGCTGTCCGTGTAGATCAAGATAATGATACTATAACACGTGAGTTGTCCGTGCTGATCTAGATATTGATACTACAGCATGTGAGTTGTCCGTGCAGCACGTGAGTTATCCGTGCAGATCCAGATATTGATACTATAGCACGTGAGTTGCTCGTGCAACACTTGAGTTGTCCATGCGGATCAAGATATTGATACTATAGCACGTGAGTTGTCCGAGCGGTTGATGTTGATGTGAGCTCTAGGCGAGCTGGTTATCATTAATGGATCGGGTTGCACGCCGCAACGTGCTGGTATTTGGTTATTGTATTTTATCTTTACATGAAAATTCCTTGACTGATTGCTCAATTTACTTGTATATCTTCCTTTTATGCTGGATTGTTGACTAAGCAGAATATTTTAAAACCAAGAATTGTGAGCATAAAGAAAGTGGTTTTCCTTGATATTGTTTCTTTTGATCATATACTTGTTCTATACTTGTTGGAATATTGAACTGCAAAGGTGTTAGTGAGTATCATCTATAGTTCTTGTTTTTTTATCTTGCTAAGGTTAGTTAATATACTTATTGAGTACATGGGATCGGGTGTACTCATACCACACTTCTGTACCTTGCGTGTAGATCTTTGTATTGATGTTGCTGTGTACGACGAGGGCTAAATTGAAGATGTACTTGTGTTCCAGTTATGGCTATCACTTGTCCTTGGTAGCATTAGATTCGGATTCTGTTCATTTACATTCCAAACAGATGTTGTAATTATTTCAATTCAGTTTTGTATAAATCCATATTTTAGTGACTCATGACTTGCACTACCAGTCCTTGGGAATTCTTTGTATAAAATTTAGTTGTATTTTCATTATTTCTCTCAATAAATCTCATTTGATTTAGATTATTTCTAATTGGCTTACCTAGCAGGTTGGGTTAGGTGCCATCACGACTAGTTGGAATTTGGGTCGTGTTAAGTTGGTATCAGAGCTCTAGGTTCATAGGTTCTACGAATCATGAATAAGTGTCTAGTAGAGTCTTGTGGATCGGTTTGATGACATCCATACCTATCATCGAGATGCTACAGAGCATTTAAGATAAACTTCCCATCTTTCTTTCCTTATCATGCAACATTAATTCAGCTTAAAGCGTAACTCTTTGAATTCGTTCCACTCACTCATTTGCGTATGTGAGCGCTCGGTATTAGCTGTACATCGACATCTTTTGATTCTATGGATGAGATGCAAGATGTGATTTATGTGTGCTGATGGTTTGAGGGCTTGGACAGTACCTTGAGCACGGGGATTTCGATTGTGTGAGCACATGCTTTTGGACTTATATTTCCGATAGTGTCCCTATGAGTGAAATTTATGGCTCGATGAGTGGTTGGATGACTATATGATAAAGTATGATGTGATTGTGGGATGTGTTCAGATAGTTTGAATGTGACGAGAAGAGTTTGCTTGGGATGTAAAAGGGACTATTGGGTGCTTGATTTCTGTCTTGATTTGACATGTAGTCTCGAGTTATGAGTGTGTTGAAGGATCTTTCATGTTGTTTAATTGTGGAACAAATTAGATTCTCATGTCTTATTGATGAGTTCAGACTCAGGAAGATTAAGTGATTGCGTAGTAGTTGTGGCTGTGAAAGGGTTTAGAGAGATGTCAGTTTGAGGCTAAGCAAGTGGTTTATAACCTGCGGGCTCTACGGATGTCTGGTCCTTATGATTTTGTGAGGAGGGTTTCTTTCTAGTAATGGGTTATAGGTGTTGCGATTTGAGTTTGGATTGGTTGAGAAAGTTGACCTAAACGTCACGAGGATGAATGCAAGATTTGTAGATGGTTTGTGTTACATAGCTTATGAAGGATTGAGTTGAATTTTGGTGCGAGATTATGGCAGTAATAGATTATGAGTATTATGAGTTATCAAGTGTTTTTTTCTAGGGCTTTGAGCCAAGTGGGGGAGTCTACTATCAAATATTTGAATGCATGGTTATGTGTTGTACTGGTTTCGGTTTGAGCCATATTTGTGAATCGGACATGACATGCAGAGGTTAAGATCGAGGATGACTTGAGTAATGGAATATTTGGATATAGGTGTTACACTTTATGGGTATATGAGAATCATGGAATGATTGATTTGTTATTGTGGAAGATGTAGTGCGCATAGGCGGGATTACTTCTTTGGGTGTGGTCGTGCTAATGGGGCACAGGTCATTCAGCCCATCTTGTCGATGCAATTGAGATTTGAGCAAAGTGGATGACACTCGAGAAGGTTCTAATGGATTCAAGATTATATGTAGCAATTGAGAATTTTGCGATTTGTATATGGCTAGAATCTGAGATTTATGGATGGTGTCGAGACTCTCGATATTTCTATATCATTATGGATTCTACATTTCGGTATCAGGAAGGTGAAAGAAACGGCTTTAGATTCATAGAAGGTCTCTTTAGAGTTGGAGTCTTGGTTGTGGTGCTTTTGGGGTGCTTAAGAGGGAATACAGCGACTTATGGGCCTTAGGGCGGTGTGGTATTATGATAGGATTCATTGTGATGAGCTTTGGGTAAGGATCGTGGCTTTCCTACAAGGAGAAGTGTCAACTTGAGGGTAATTCGGAAGGAACTCCGAGAAATAGGACAGCTTGGTAGTAGGTTGGATTAGCACGGTACTGGATATGATCGGTTCTTTGGGTGCTTATGATGTAGTGAGGCTCTACAAGTGTTTTGATGGCAATACTCTTGGGTTTGGCGACCTGTATGGTTTGTTGAATTAGAGAGGTTTAGTTCTGATGGCTTGGTTATGTAAAAATTGGTTTTGAAGAGTTCTCGAGGGTTTCTACCACAGTTTGAGATGGATATTTCCTACCGGCATGAGGAGTATGTTGCGTGTTATGATTTTCTCCTGGGTGGGATCAAATTGAATACTTCTAGCTAATCGGGTATGTATTTTACTGGTGACTCAAAGTTGATTATGAGATTCTCGTGCTTTTCATACGATGGCATGATAGATGCGGTGCGTCCAATGGGATTGAGATTTGCATGTGCAAGGTCACAGTTCAGTTTTGGAAGGGAAAATCAGGAATTTTTAGACAACATAGATAGTTTCCAATGTTTCACTGGAGGCTATAACCACTTGGTATTGCATGAGAAGGGAGCACATTTCAGAAGGCGCACTGTGTTTTGACTTATGGATGCTTCATTGGTATTGCAGTACTCGCCTGGTTGATAGACTACTCATGTTTAGATTTTGCTATGTGGCATAGAAGAATTATAAAAGTATTTCTCGTGGGGATGATTATATATGAGAGACGTGTTAGTCATTCGAGTGATGGAGTTGGGGTCGGCTATGGTGATTCAGGTGTTCTATGGATTTGGAGACTGGAGCTCTTAAAAGCAAATTGTCTCGGGGTTGCGTACTGTGAAGATGTGGCCAAAGTTAGCTAGGTGGTGGTACATGTTATGGTAAGATCATTGTGGACGTTTGGGAGGGCTATTTATCCATTGACTGTAGATGATTTTGGGGCTCATTGGTATGCCTAATGAAGATGTGTATCCTACATGGGGTCGGACTTGTTGACTCGACACCTTTATTGCAGAAAGGTGTGTCATTCGTTAGAATTGATCTTATGTGTATCCGATATGTTCTATGTGTTACTCTTATATGCTATGAGGGGTTGTGATTTGTTAGTTATATGCACACATGGTGCGAGTCTGTTCGGGTCATGTAGCAAAATTTGAGCGAGATGGTTTTTGGGTGTTGAATGGTTGATTGCGCCTTGGTTATGGTTATGCACTTGCATACTTGATATCGAATTTCCTGTGGTTATTGATTTTGAGCATTATGACTTGAGGTATTTCATGTGGACTAGTGTTTGGATAGGGGCATGCATTGCAGCAGAGTTGTGTTGGGATATTATCCTTTGTGTTAGATTCATGTGTTTTGGTTCTACTATGTATGATGGGTTCTTAGCATTGCTTTGTGTTGGTACTTGTTGAGCTTGCGGGACAGTTCTCTCATTTGAGTCATTTTTCCATTTTTGGGTGCATTTGAATTGTTTCTTATTGGTGCACGGATTGCACAGTTTGTGGCTTTAGGTTGTATTGGTGTGGCCTGTCACTAGAATGGTTGTGTTTGATGAGATGAGGTCATTGGAGCTAGAATGGGTACAATTGGATTTGATTACAGTATGTATGGAGGAATAATATCCAAGTCGGCTTAGGATTTGGGCTATGGTACTGGTTAGGTGAGAGAGCCTCGTGACTTGTTGATTTGATGAGTGGTTATGAGTTTTTACGTGTTTCTTTCATCATTGACAGAGTACAAAGGTTATAGAATAAGGTTCTGTTTGATATGAGGTTTATTACTGGTATCAGGTTTTTTTCGAGTAGTTATTGTGGTTGGAAATTATTGCTACGAGTACGCGAGTTATACGGTATACCATGTGATTATGTCTTATGGCTTAATACATCTTGTTCATACTTATACAGTGTGTAGATGCGAGATGTTGGAATTTGGATTCTGAGTTTTATGGTCGAAGGTGGAAGTAATGATCTTCAGTTATGCTGTATTGTCAGGCCTATATGGAATAGAGTGACGTGGGATCACCCCGAGGTATGTGCATGGTAATGTTACACAGTGATTTGATGGCTTAGAAATGACTCTTGGCACGTTCGAGGACGAACGTATGTTTAAGTGGGAGAGAATGTAACGACCCAGCCGATCGTTTTGAGAATTTGCATTCTGTTAAGCTAATTGAAGTCTTGAGCAGCATAGTATGATGTATTATAACTTGTGTGAATCTTCGGTTTGGTTTTTCAGGTTATTCGAAATTGATTTGGAAGAATGAATTTCATGATTGAAGCTTTAGAGTTGGAAGAGTTGACCAAGTTTGACTTTTAGTATTGGAGATTTGATGGTTTTGTTAGGTCCAAATGGTGACTTTGGACTCTGACGTATGCCAGATTTGCATTTGGATATTTTTAGAAGGTTTCGACAGTAATTGGCGAAAGTTAGAAATTTGAAGGTTCGGAAAGTTCATAAGTTTGACCGAGAGTTGACTTGGAGGATATCGGATTCGGATTCTAGTTCTAGGAATTGAAATAGCCTCGTTACGTCATTTGGGACCTGTGTACAAAATTTGAGTTCATTCTGAGGTTATTTGATATGTTTCGGCGCGAGTTTTGGAAGTTGAAAGTTCAAAAGTTCATTAAGTTTGATTTGAGGTGCGATTCGTCGTTTCGATGTTGTTATGTGTGATTGGAGGCCTCGAGTTGGTCTGTGTTAGGTTATGAGACTTGTTAGTATATTCGGAGGGGGTCCCGAGTGGCTCGGATGAGTTTCAGATGACGTTCAGATCATTTTTCCTCTTGTCGCATTGCTGAAGATTTATGGTGCTGGTGTAGCCGCATCTGCAGAGTATTGGTCCCACAAGCGACTTTGCAGATGTGGGAGGTTCATCGCAGAAGTGGGAGAAGATTGGGTTTGGAGCTTCGCAGATGCGGAATTTGAGTCGCATTTGCGACTTCGCAGAAGCGATTGTCATGGGCGCAGAAGCGAGCTCTTGTGCAGTAGCGAAGAGGAGCTTGCACCTGCGATGTCGCAGAAGCGGAAAATTGTTGTGCAGGTGTGAGGGGTCGGCTGGTTAGTTGTGGTCGCAGAAGCAACATTGCATAAGTGGTTATTTTCTGCGCAGATGCGAACAATGCTGGGCAGAACCTATAATTTCGAGGGTTGGTCATTTTATTCATATTCTTGAGACTTGGAGCTCGATTTCAGGCGACTTTGGAGAGGAATTTCACTTCACGGATTGGGGTAACCATTCTTGGCTCGCTTATGATTCTATTTCATGAATTAATCTTTGTTTTCGGCGTATGGTTATTGATTTTAAAGAGAAAATTGGGGTTTTTTATTGATTTTAAAGAGAAAATTGGGGTTTTTGTCTAAAGTTTCATAGAGTGAATTTATTAGTTTTGAACATCGATTCGGAGTTGGATTTGAGTGAAACCAATATGTTTGGACTCATAATTGGATGGGTTGTTGGATTTTGTGAGTGTCGTCTGGTTCCGAGGTGCGGGCCCGGGTTTGATTTTTTGGTTGACTTTGGGCTTTTCATTAAATATTCGACCTTTATCATTTGTAATTTTTCCCTTAGGCATTATTTTTGATGTATTTGAGTTGCTTTTTTGCTAGTTTTGTGCCGTTCGGAGGTCGGTACGCGCGGGATGGTGTTTCTAGAGTATTTTTTGGCTTGCTAGGTATTGGATTCGGCTTGTTTGAGGTATGAATTCTATCTCAACCTTGTTGAGGCACTAGTTGCTTGAATTATTTGTGATAGTTACGTGCTATGGGTGCGCATATGTGTTGGGCTTGGACCCATTTGCGAGCACCCGGGTATTTATTCATGCTTGAGGTAGTGCTTAGGCCATGATACACCTAGAGTTGACTGTTAAGCTTTAAGCTACAATGTATCTCATATTTGTATTATTGTTGTGAACTATTTGATCCATGTTTGAGGTTACGAAGAGGCTAAATCCCTTAATAAAATTTGGTAATTTTTATTTCTGTGATAAATTGCCGATTTGAGCTATGATAGCACACATTGCACATGCCTACACATTAGCATGTAATTATACCAGTCTTGGAGCGTGAAATATGATATTTTATCCATCATATACACGTGTTCTTGCATATTTGCTTCTGTGTGATGTGATTGGACTGGATACCTGTGACAACGCCGGGCGGATTGTGTTGATATGCCTATGACTACGCCGGGCAGGTTGTGTATTTATGCCTATGACCACGCTAAGTGAGTTGTGATATTAGCACGTGAGTTGTCTGTGCGGATCCAGATATTTATACTATAGCACGTAAGTTGTCATGCAGCACGTGAGTTGTCCATGCGGATCTTGATATTGATACTATAACACGTGAGCTGTCCATCTAGCACGTGAGTTGTCCGTGCGGATCCAAATATTGATACTATAGAACGTGAGTTGTCCGTGCAGCACATGAGCTATCCGTGCGGTTGATATTAATGTGAGCTCTGGGAAAGCTTGTTACCGTTATTGGATCGGGTTGCGCGCCGTAACGTGCTGGTATTTGGTTATTGCATTTCATCTTTACATGCAAATCCCTTGACTGATTACCTGTTTTACTTGCATATCTTCCTTTTATGCTAGATTGTTGACTGAGCAGAACACTTTAAAACCAAGAATTGTGAGAATAAAAAAATAGTTTTACGTGAGATTGTTCCTGCTTTGATGATATACCTATTCTATACTTGTTAGAATATTGAACTGCACAGGTGCTAGTGAGTATCATCTATAGTTCTTGCTTCTTTTGCCTTGCCGAGGTTAGTTAGGATACTTATTGAGTACATGGGGTCGGGTGTACTCATACTGTTGCATGCAGATCTTTGTGTTGATGCTGCTGTGTGCGGTGAGGGCTAACATTGAAGATGTACCTGCGTTCCAGTTATGACTATCCCTTGTCCTTGGTAGCATTAGATTCGGATTATGGTCATTTACATTTAAAACAGATGTTGTAATTATTTCAATTCAATTTTGTAAAAATATAAGACTTAGTAGCTCATGACTTGCACTATTAGTCCTTGGGAATTCATTGTATAAAAATTCAGTTATATTTTCATTATTTCTCTCAGTAAATATCATTTGAATTAGATTGTTGTTAATTGGCTTACCTAGCGGGTTGGGTCAGTGGCATCACGACTAGTGGGATTTTGGATCGTTACATTCATCTTCCGGATATGTCAGTTCTTAATTGGCCAACACTCAGCACCATACATCATGGCCGGTCTAACCGTCGCTCGATAAAACTTACCTTTTAGTATCAGTGGCACTCTTTTGTCATACAGGACTCCAAATGCTAACCTCCATTTCATCCATCCCACCCAATACGGTGTGTGATATCCTCGTTGATCTCCCTACCCACTTGGATGACCGACCCATGGTACTTGAAGCTACCTCTACTTAGGATGACTTGTGATTCAAGCTTCACGTCCATGCCCGCTTCCCTCAGCTCGGCGTTGAACTTGCGCTCCAGGTATTATGTCTTAATATGCTCAAGCTTAAAATATTTAGACTTAAGGACCTATCTCCAAACCTCCGGCCTCTCGTTAACACTGGCTCGTGTCTCATCAACCAGAACTATGTCATCAGCAAATAACATACACCATGGCACCTCCCCTTGAATATGGTGTGTTAGTGAGTCCATCACCGGTGCAAATAAGAATGAGTTGAGTGCAGATCCTTGGTGTAGCCCCATAAAAACCAGAAAATGCTCTGAGTCGCCTCCTACTGTCCTAACCCGAGTCTTACCTCCATCATACATGTCATTGATAGCCCTAATGTAGGCAACCGACACACCTTTTGCCTCCAAACATCTCCAGAGAACCTCTCTATCCCTGTACTATTCCACCAACCCCCAAATAAGATGGACAACTTCCATAGTAGAACGACCCGGCATGAACCCGAACTAATTGTTGGATATGGACATTGTCCCTATCACCTTCACTTCTACCACCCTCTCCCAAACATTTATGGTGTGACTCGGTAATTTGATACCCCTATAGTTGTTACAACTCTGGACATCACCTTTGTTCTTGTACAAGGAACCACCGTGCTCCACCTCCACTCATCCGGCACCCTCTTCGTCCTAAAAATAATATTAAACAGCCCAGTCAGCCACTCCAAGTTTGCTCTTCCCACACACCTCCAAAATTCAATAGAAATCTCGTCTAGCCCAGTCACTCTGCCCCTACTCATCCCACGCATAGCTCCCATGAACTCCTCAACCTTGATGTGCCTATAGTACCTAATGTCGCGGTGACTCTCACTATGATCCAATTTACCAAGCAGAATATCCCCATCCCCTTTTTTATTCAGAAGTTTATGAAAGCAAGTCTGCCATCTCCTCTTAATCTAGGCACTCCCATCAATACTCTACCGTCATTGTCTTTGATGAGCCTCACTTGGTCCAAATCTCGAGACTTCCTCTCTCTCACCTTGGCCAGTCGGAATAACTTCTTCTCCCTGCCTTTGTTCCCTAGTTCCTCATACATATGACCAAAAACTGCCGTCTTAGCCTCCGTGACTGGCAGCTTAGCCTATTTCCTAGCTACCTTATACCTCTCCCAGCATGCTCTCCTCTCCTTCTCACTTGTGCTCCCTACTAATTTCAGGTACGTGGTCTTCTTCGCTTCCACTCTACCTTGGACCGCTTCATTCCACCACCAGTTCCCTTTGTGCCCGCTAGAGTAGCCTGTCGATACCCCTAACACCTCTCTCGCAACCTCCCTTATACAGTCCGCCGTTGTCGACCACATAATGCTCGCGTCCCCACTGCTCCTCCAGGCTCCCAGCCAATAACCTCCCCTTCAACTCCTGAGCTTTATCCTTAGTCAATGCTCCCTACCTAATCCTCGATCGTCCTCATATAGATCTTTTCTTCCTCTTTAACATAAT
This sequence comes from Nicotiana obtusifolia, assembly GCA_002018475.1. NCBI lineage: Eukaryota > Viridiplantae > Streptophyta > Magnoliopsida > Solanales > Solanaceae > Nicotiana > Nicotiana obtusifolia. Next base: position 99,783 of record MCJB01001403.1, on the reverse strand, counting down.
ACCGACGTCCATCACTAAGAGCCTATGTTGCGTCGCGAGAATCTCACCCGGGATAACCGTGCAATCCTTGCAAAACCCTCTGTCATATCTACTAAGGAGGAGATAGTCAATCTGAGACTTCGGCACCACACTTTGAAAAGTGACCAAATGCTCCCCTCTTTGGAAAACTAGAGTCGCAACCACTAACTCAAGCGCCTTAGCGAAATCCAACGACGAAGTACCTCCTCCGTTCTTATACCCAAAATCGAAGCCGCTATGCACCTCGCCATAACCACCTGCGGAACCCAATATGCCCATTAAAATCCCCTTCTATAAATAAGCTCTCAGCATGCGGAACATTATGCACAATATCATCCAACCCCTCCCAAAAGCACCTTTTAACCTCCTCATCCAGCCTCGCATGCAGCGCGTAAGCGCTAACAACGTTTAGGGTGCACTCTCCAACCATTAACTTAATAGTCATTAATCTATCATTCACCCGCCTAACCTCAACCACAGACTCTCTAAATTCTCCATCCACCAAAATACCCACTCCATTCTTATCCTTCCGGACTCCCGAGCACCAAAGCTTATACCCCTCTCATTTGATCCTTCTCGCCTTGTCTCTTGGACACACGCTATATCAACCTTTCTCTTCTGGAGTATCTTCGCAACTCTATAGACTTACCCATCAATGTTCCTATGTTTCATGACCCAATTCTCAACCTATAGTCTCCCTTGTTCCCCTTACCTCCCTTGCCTCCCGTCCCACCCATGTCCCTTGCCCCACCCTACCTACCGCACCCCTCGAGGACATGACCTTACTCTACTATCCCAGACCACAACCACTATACCTACGGCAGACTAAGGAAATCCCTAACACAAATAGGCAACGGACCAAACTAGAAGAGAACAACTTGTAATTATGGGCACACTAATATGATGATTAAACTAATGTGAACAAAAATGGCAACAGGTTAGCTAATACAAAGAACGGAAACAGGAAAACGGGAGGTACCAACTCCGCGAGTAGAACATGGGAATTGTCCTGTTGTATATGATGATGTTGCGGCACCTGGAGTGTTCACGTCCAACTCCTACTGCCCCTTGCTGACACTCGCTCGGGCTGCTCTCCAATGTTTGCACACAGACATCCGCTCGTTGCCAATAGCCACCGACTCTAACCTGAAATACACACAAAATACCACGGAACCAAAAAAGGGGGGGGGAGGTTGTCATCGCTACCACTGGTGGATCCCCAACAGTAGCAACGAAGAGAAATAGAAGAGGAAAAGAAGATAAAAGGAGAGAAGAAAATATTTGGGGGGGGAAAAGGAAGGGGGGAACTTACACACAATTAATAATGAAGAATAAAAGAAAGGGAAAAAGAAGGTCGTGGTGCTGCCTTCTTCAGAAAATAGGTGATTTTCAAAGTAGTTGATAATTTCAAAGTAGTTGATTTTTATTTATTAAATAAAAGAAGTGGAAAATTTAATAAAGTAAAGAGAAAACTAATGAAAGAGCAAATGCAGTGAAATAAATGCTCAAAAGCCATAAAGTCTAGCATGTTTCCAAGACCTAGTGCCATTAAGTGTATGAGCAACTATTAGAATATACAAAATACTAAGCTACTGCCTGAAATAGAATAGACAGAAAGCAAATACAAAAAAGAGACTGCGGGTGCTGCAGAACGGCCTCAGAGAGCAGCTCACCACTAAGCCTCGGGATAACATGGGTACGCGCCTGAATGACTGCCAGATGCACCTGCCTCAGATCCTGCACGGTTAGTGCAGAAGTTTAGCTTGAGTACATAAATAACATGTACCCAGTAAGTGTCCAGTCTAACCTCAAAGAAGTAGTGACGAGGGATTGACATCGACACTTACTATGGGGCAATAAATAAAATACAGAAATTCTAAATAAGCATGCAATATGTGAATAATAATAACAACACAATAGCAAGCAGTAGGTAAATGATTCTTTAACTGATAGTAAATTCCAAAATCTCCAACCAGCACATACTAAATCCAGATTAATTTTTGTCATTAATTAAATTATAACCTCTCAAGCCATAAAATAACATCAAGTGTAATCGGGCTCCAACTATTATTACGCACGATTTATGCCGAGATCATACGACCCGATTCAAAAATATTGTGTGCACTGTCGAGGGTCGAACAACACAAACCATAGATGCATCTATTATATTGCCGAGGGGCCTGCTCCCATGAGACTGGAGAAGTATATCTCGCTCGCGCAAGTACTTGCGACGCGAGAGGACGTGGATTTCTCAGAATTATTATATATTTCCTCAATTCTTCCAAAAAATAAGAAATTTAAATATGAAATTTGCAACTTTAAAATCCCTAGTCTCATCTCTACTCAAAACAATTAATATGCATAATAAACACAATGGTACAATTAAGGCATGATGTGGATCTAAGGCTACCCGGACATATCATGGAATATAGTTACGCATGGACACTCGTCACCTAGTGCTTACATAGCTCCCCAAACAAATAATACACAACAAGATACACCTAAGGGGTTGAGTTCCCTCTTACAAGGTTAGGCAAGTGACTTACCTCGTCCTCAAGCTCACTTCTGGTCCACAAATCGCTCTAAATCCTCAACTTGGTGCCAAACGATCTGAAACTAGCCAAATATTATATAAGCTAATCAATGTACACTCACAAGTTCATAATCCAACTATTAAAGTAATTACCCAACTCAAATTGGAAGATTCCTAAAATTCACCCCCGTGCCCACATGACCGGATTCTGAAAATTTTTGAAGATAATAGTTACCCATAACCTCACGAACTCAAATATATAATTTTCACCCAATTCCATAATCATTTTCGTGGTTAAATTCCATTTTTATCAAAACCTAGATTTTTCAACTAAACCCATAATTTTCATAATTTTACGTGTTAAAATCTACCCACATCTATGTATTAAACTTACATTAGGTAGGATTTACTAACTTCAATAGCTAAGTGGAAACCCCTCTTCAAAGAGCTCCAAAATTGCCCAAGAGATGAAAGAGATGAGCCAAAATGGCCTAAGTTCCAACATTAAATGAACCTCACTGCCCCAGTGATTTTCGCTTCTGCGGATCCTAGGGCACACCTGCGACGCCGCACCTGCGGAAAACCCATCGCAGGTGCGGTTATCGCATAGCTTGGCCAAGTCCGCTTCTGCGATGAAGCATGCGCTCCTGCACTCTCAAACCTGCGGAGCTGGGCCGCATCTGCGCACACATGCTTGCAAAAGGTCGCCCGCTCCTGTGAACACAGGCCTCCTTGGCCTAGCCCGCACCTGCGACCATCTTGCTCGCACCTGCAAGCTCGCAGGTGCGGGAAGCTCTTCGCTTCTGCGACCACTAGGCAGCTTGCTCTAGGCCACTTCTGCGGTCGATGGGCCGCTTCCGTGAGGTCGCACCTGCAGCAAAAATTTCGCAAGTGCAAACGCACCAGAACTGAGGCATCAACAGCTCCCCCAAGTCAAATTCCGAGTCTGATTCCAATTAGTTTCGGATCTGGGGCCCCCAGGACCCCACCCAATCACACTCACACATCCAAAAACATAATACGAAACCGCTCGTGCGCTCGAAACATTAAAATAACATCTCAAAATACGAATCAAATGCCAAAATGCATGAATCGAATTATGAAACTCAAAAAGCTTCTAGGAACACTTCCGCGCGTTCGATTTCTACCAAATCAACTCGGAATGACGCCAAATTTCGCGTGTAAGTCTTAAATCACTATACAAAGCTATTCACAGGCTTGGAATCCCAATTGGATCTTGATAACACCAAATCCTACTTCAAACCAAATTTAAAGAACTTGAAAACCTTCAATGCGCCAACTTTCAATATTAAGCGCCGAAACACTCCTGGGTCATCCAAAACCCGATCCGAATATACGCTCAAGTCCAAAATCATCATACAAACCTATTGGGACCATCAAATTCCGGTTCTGAGGTTGTTTACTCAAAATGTTGACTCAAGTCAAACTTAACAATTTTATGCCACTATTAAGGAACTAAGTGTTCTGATTTCAACCCGAACCTTTCTAAGCCCGAACTAATCATCGGCACAAGTCATAAAACAGTAAAAGCACGTACAGAGAGTCCTAATTAGAGGAACAAGGATCTAAAAAGCTAAACGACCGGTCGGATTGTTACAAAAGTCTACCTCAAGTCAAACTTAGAAAACTCTAAATCCTTCCAAATGTCAACTTCCAACAATAGGCACCGAAACGCTCCCGGTCCACCCAAAACTCGATCCGAACATACAGCCAAGTCCAAAATTACCATACGAACCTATTGGAACCTTCAATTCCGATTCCGAGATCGTTTACTCAAAGTGTTGACTGAAGTCAAATAGCCACCTTATGCCACTATTATAGAACTAAGTCTTCAGAATTCAACCCGAACCTTTCCAAAATCAAACCAACCGCCCCCGCAAGTCATAAACAGGAAAAACACATACAGAAAGTCTTAACTAGGGAAATAAGAGTATAGAAAGTAAAATGACTGATCGGATCGTTATATCTAATTCTTATTAATGCAACACATTTCTACATATATTCTCATTTTCCTCTATTCCTCGGTCGAGGACTTTCATTTTCCACGTACTCCTACCAAGTACCAAGATTAAAGGAATAATTTAACTTTTCATATTGCATAAATATTTTGAAAAATATTACCTCTTTGGTTGAAAATATTTATTTAGTTGATTGCATATAGTCGATATATAACTTAAAGCTGTTTAGTCCACGAAAGATTTAATGCCTATTAAATATTGTAAAAAAGATTATCTCTTTGGTTGAAAACATTTACTTAGCTGGTTGTATATAATCAATATATAAATTTAAAGTTATTTAGTTCATTTAATTTTATTGTGATAAATGGTAATGGTGATAATATGCATTAAGCTTAAAGAAAGAAATAAGGATTCATATCACTCATCACAACTTATTTGGACTGAGGCATTGTATTAAAAATACTGTATCACTCTTTTTGATCGCTAGAATTGAAAAAAAATCATTTCAAAATTAAGATTAAGGACTTTTCCGTTCCGAAGAATTAGATTCTCGGGGCAATCTTTAACTCCGAAGGAACTTCCTATTAGAAGAAAATAGATCTTATTCTTTTGAACATATTGTAGACTTTAGAATAAATATTAGTTCATTTAAAGTTTAAAATATTAACGGTGATTATAATCTTATCCAGCATACATTGCAGCAAAATGTAACTTTTTCCAACACGGAATTAATTTGGAGAAAAACATAGCTATTGATGGGCATTTTATCGTTTGTTGATTTAAGAATTTGTTAACTATACTAATGGTAGTTTCAATGCAGTTTCACTGGGTGGGCTTCAAAGTGGATAATAAATATTTAGTTGTCTCTATATTATTTTGGGAGAAAGCAAATGTTTAAAATATTAATTTTTTAGTATAGTCTTACCCAATACGTAACTGACAAAAAATAAAGGAATATAATAAGAAAAGACTTTATAAACATGATTTTAACTAATTTGAAAGTCCTAAATATTAGAAAAATAATTAAATAATAATTTTATCTAATATAGAATTTATTTTTAAGGTTAATTTTTGTCACTTGACAATGTATTCATATACGAGAGTTCAATGATTCCTTGCTTGGAATTGTAGAAACCAGTCTTTGCAATGGTTCAATTTACTTGTACTGCTTCCCTAACTTCATAGTCTCCCTTAAAGATAAAAATATTTTAGATGCTTTGACCCTAAACGTTAAGACATCTAATTATAAGACTAAAGCTGGTTTTCTTCCAGTAGCAATTATTTACAGGATTCAGTATAAGGCCATGAGTTCAGCCGTTAACACTGGAGCCATGAGAACTACTCACAAGGGTGAAACTGTTCTCTTCCAGACAGATCTACAAAGATCGCATCTGTCTATTTCTAGACCAATTTCTTGGAGTCAAGTTTCCCTTCCTGAAAATCGGCTTATGCAGGATGCCACTCCTGCTCAAAATCCCCAAACCACAACAGTTTCCCAAATCCAACAATTTCCTTCGGGATCTATGCTAGTTTCCTTTCAGAGCTCTCATAGCCAAAGAGTTAGTTCCTCTGTCTCTTCGCAGTCTGAAATCCCATTAATTTATTCTGCTAGACATTTTGTGTCTTCATATCCTACTAGAGTCGAGATAGTAAATTTCGAATCTAGGGTACCACAGGCTAGGTACAAGGTAGAAAAACTAGAAACAGTTCCCTCTACCGACACTACCTACATGCAACCAGATTCTCCTACTTATACATCACTAGGTGCCGAATTAGGAGATGACAATATTGTTGGTGCTTTGGAGATAGAATTTGAAATTGACAAAAAAAGTCTCCAAAAGGGATTTTACTCACCTGTAAAGTTTTTCAAAAGAATTTGGTTATTAGAAATGTACAAAGGAGAAAAAAGAAAGAAAATTCAAATAATTTTTTATGATAGTTTAAATGTCATTAAACAACAAATCAATTTCGTTGAATAGTTTGAAATTTATGCTGTATATAATCATATAGATTTTCCTTTTTCAAATTCAATTAGTGTTTCAAAAATATGAAAAACCAACACTTGCGAAGAAGTTATTTCTGAACTTCCTCCGTCACAAGGATTTTCAACTAACTTTGCTAGCAGCTCAGTTACAGCCTCACCTTTCAAAAAGAGAGCTGATACTTAGCCGATTACTGGCAAAGATATTAAAAATATTTTTGAACAAAATAATTATACAAACAAGTATTTACAAACTCTTGGAGAATAGGTTTCAAATTCATCTTCAACTTCTCTGAAGAAACCAACAATAGGACCTTCTACCCCTACAACACCATTATTTAAATCATATGAGATCCCTAGAACCCATACTAGAGAACTCAATATGCTCCATTCTAAGGATTCCCCTCAGCTCTCTGAACTCTGACAGAGAATTGCAGAAATAGAGAAATCCTTAATAGTCCAGGACACTCCAGTCCGACAGACTATAGAAGCATCTTCTTCTAGGACCACAGGAACCTTAGGAGAAACAAACTCAGATAAAGAATCTGAGCAATTAGAATCTGAAAAAATTTCCCAAATTTTTCAAAAAGAAACCCCTCCTCTAGAAATAGCACCTATTAAATCTAAATTTTCCAACTGGCGTAAGCCTAAAAAACTCTATTAGCCTAGAGCTACGCATCCAGACGTGGTCTTAGGAGAAAAATCTAATACCATGCAAAATAATTATAATGCTAATAATATTTATGAATGAAATATGGATGGATATTCCGAATATAATATTCTTGCCAAATTACAGCAGATGACCATGGTGGCCACTGCTTACAAAAAATCCCATAACTGTTCTGACCAGGTTACTACTCATGTCTTAGTCGCTGATTTTACAGGTCAACTTAAGAGGTGGTGGGATACCCATTTATGCGATGAGGAAAAAACAACAAATTTTTCAAGTCGTAAAATTTGATGAATTAGGACAACCAATCTTAAAAGATGGTGAAACTATTTCTGATTCAATTAATACACTGCTATATACAATTATCAAAATATTTGTAGGATGTCCAGGTATTATTAGAGAAAAATCCTCTTAAATACTTAACAACCTTTAGCGCAAAACACTTTCAGATTTTAGGTGGTATAATGATTCCTTCCTCACCAGGATATATGAAAGAACAGACGGGAATCTTCCATACTGGAAAGAAAAATTCCAAAATGGCTTGCCTAAGTCCCTTAGAGATTTAGTCAAAGAAGAATTTCAAAATCAGTATTCCGATGGTATTGTTCCTTTTGATCAAATCACCTATGGCTAGATAACTAGCCAAATTCAACAGGTTGCTCTAAAAATTTGTAGGCAAGATAAAATGTTAAGACAACTTGTTAAAGATAGGGCACAAACTCGCAAAGACTTAGGAAGTTTCTGCAAACAATTTGGTCTTCCTTCGTGCGGTAGAAAACCCCATAGAAAGAAGAAATCTAAGAGTACTTAATCATCCAATATTAAAAAATATAATTTCAAAAATAGAAAAAAGAAACCTTCCTATACAAAAATAGGTCTTCTAAATCTAAAAATAAAGATGAAAAAACTTCAACTTCCAGTTCTGGCAAATGTTTTAAGCGTGGAAAGCCAGGCCACATGCTAAGTATTGTAAAGTCTCTAAGAAGATCAAGAGCCTACAACTTGACAAACCCACTCTAAATCTAATAAAGAAAACACTTCTTCAATTAAGTGAATCTTGAGATAATACTGATAATGAACTATGTGACGATGAACAACTTTTTAACAACATATTAGAAGATGAATTAGATTCTTCATCTACATTTTTGGAAGAGTCTGACCAGGATGAATTCCCTCATATCAGCTTCTCACAAAAGAATAAGATCTTCTTCTTGAAGTAATTAGTGATCTTCAAGACCCTGAGCTTAAGAAAGATTATCTAGGAAAACTAAAAAAGGTCTTTGATAAGCCTTCAACATACTCATCATCAACTCTTAGAAATCATCCCTAGGTAGCCAATACCTACAATATTACAGACATTCTTAAAAGATTTTCCTCAGAAAACCCTAAGGTAGTAAAGGTAACTATTGCAAACATTCAATATGAAATACCCTACCTAAACGAAGAAAATAGGGAAATTAAAGTCATACTAGAATTAGATAGACTTGTCCTTTAATAATTATCAAATGAGCCACACAAGCTCAAAGAGACTGTATAGGCCAGTGCACTCTCCATCCAAGATGATGATGAATCAGAATCCTTTCTAGGATGCATTTCCTCAATTATGGATAAAAAATATCATGTTAAAGTAACCCTCATCATCAATAAGTCCTTTGTTTGGACTGGTATTGCTTTATTTGACACTGGTGCAGATCGTAGTTGCATTCAAGAAGGTGTCATTCCAACTAACTTTTTCGAAAAAACCAAAGAAAGCCTAAGGGCTGCTAATGGTGAAAAACTTAAAATCACATACAAACTTCCTTCTGGAAAGGTCACAACCTCCCAGATGAACCAAACTGGTACATGCAGACTTCATTTCTATTAGCAAAAGATCTTTGCAACGCAGTAATCCTACGTACTCCTTTCAATGAAATGGTTAAACCTTACCTAGTTACTGATAAAGATATTCATGTAGATTATTTCACTAGCAATATTCTAATTCCTTTTCATAAGCCACCAACTTATCAAATTTTACATTCTTTACAAAATAAGGAAAAAAAAATCATGTTTTTAAAGGAAGAAGTAACATTTCAAAGGTTAAATTAACTGAACCTTCAGTTTCTTCTAAAATTAAAAATTTAGAAACTAAAATTCAACAAGAACATTGTTCCGATTTGCCTACGGCATTTTGGAAACGAAAGAAACACATTGTTGGGTTTCCTTATGAGCCTGACTTTGATGAAAGAAGTATTCTGAAAAAAGCTCAACCAATTCAAATGAATCACGAGCTAACAATGCACTGTAAGAAAGAGATCAATGATCTCCTAGACAAGAAAATAATTTTTCCTTCCAAATTCCTCTGGAGTTGCACGACATTCAATGTCAATAAAAACTCTGAAATTGAACGAGGGGTCCCTCGTTTGGTGATCAATTATAAGCCACTTAATGCAGCACTTAGATGGATTAGGTACCCTATTCAAAATAAGAAAGACTTATTACAGAGAGTCCCTGCTTATACAATATTCTCTAAATTTGATTTAAAATCTGGATGTTGGCCAATTCAAATTGAACCAAAAGATAGATATAATACTGCATTCACCGTCTCATTTGGACAATATGAGTGTAATGTTATGCCATTTGGATTAAAAACACTCCTTCTGAATTTTAAAAAATTATGAATGACATCTTTAATCCGTTCTCAAATTTCATCATAACATACATAGATGATGTCTTGATATTCTCAACATACTAAAGACAGTTTGTTCCAGACAAATATCATGTTCCTTGATCATAACATCCAATAAGGGACAATAACTCCAATCTAGCGATCTCTTCAGTTTGCTGACAAATTTCCAGATTAAATTCTGGACAAAACACAGCTTCAAAGATTTCTAGGCTGCGTCAACTATATTTGTGATTTTATCCCAGGTCTAAGCATTCTGCTGAAGCCTCTTCACAATCGGCTGAAAAGGCCACCAGTTCCCTGGACGGATGTTCAAACCAACGGCGGTGAGGAAATCAAATTAAAAGTTAAAAGTCTCCCATTCCTAAATCTCCTAGATCCATCTGCATACAAAATTGTTGAAATAAAAGATATGGTGGAAATGTAAAGCAACGAAAAAAAGATAAATAAAATATCATTGCATATACATTTAAGCATTGGACTAGTTGAAATTTTGGCAATTGTTTTATGCATTTCAAAATTTCAATTTGATTTATAAAATCAAAAGTTTTTGCTACGCATTGATTACAAAGTAGCTAAGTCTGTTCTGCAAAAGGATGTGCAAAATATTGCATCAAAACATATTTTCTCCAGATGGCAAGCAATATTATCTATTTTCGATTTTGATATTGAATATATTAAGGGAAGCTCAAATTCTATTCTGGATTTTCTAACTAGAGAATTTCTTCAATGTAGATAAATGCCGAAGAAATCAAAACCCCCGAGGTTAGCTCTGCCGCCCCCGGAGGAGAAAAGGATTGTCGAAAGTTTTTTGACTTTTGTTGGGTGATCACCCCATCCCTTTGGCTCTGATACCAAAGAAACGGAAGCTAGTCGCGAAGGGGTAGAGGCGACTGGGAAATGCGAGGAATGTAAGGAAGAGGAAGTAATAAACAAAATTAATCCCAGGCAGCAGAGTCGACCATATGCAAGTGTATGAAAATTAAAATAGGTGGCAGAGCCGACCGAATGCAAATATGCTAAAGCAAGATTAAAATATAAAATCTGGTGGTAGAGCCATCCAGAAGTGTTATTAAAAATATGAAATTAAAATACAAATATTGAAAATTAAAAGCTTACAGGGGTATAGCTCTTAAGGCGTGAAAGTTTTAGAGAGAGAAAAAGGGTGTGTGCTCTGAGAGGATATTAGAGTCGTGTCTAAAATTTTAGATGTAAATTTTCAGATGATTCTGAAATGTGAGAGGGAGTCTATTTATAAAATTATGGACCGTGCTACAATGAAAAGTGTACAGTGCTTGCTACAATAAAAGTGCACAGTAATCTACAGTGATAAGTGCATAGAAACTCTGCGACAGTAGTTTTTTCGAAAAATTCTTTGATGGTGTCATGGATGATGTCAGCATCAGATTGGGCCTGGCTTGGACTCATTCTTCAAAGTCGTAGTCAGGACCATCTTCTTCTTCTGATTGGGCTTCAGATGATGCTGATGACTGTTGATCGAGTACATTATTACCCTTTAGTTGCCTGATTATTTCTTCCATCTCTTTGATGTATTCCTCCTTGTTGGTTGATCCTGCTAGTCGTGCTGTAACTAGAGACATTGGCTGCAAAAATAAGGATTTAGAAATATCTGTTGGCGATAGATACTTTGGGTTTTTGGCAAACCATCTTTCAACTGCAGGTACGTATGTCTCGGTGGCATCTCTCCACGCTTTGTACCATTTGCAATATCTATGAAGGGCCAACCAAGGCATGCTTCTGTGTCCTTCCTTCTTATAAAAGATAAATTTCTGCATATAGATCCAAGGTATGTGTAATCTATGGGAAAATTAGATTAATTTTGAGATATGTTGGTCACCGTGAAATCTGGAGCAAAAATATTCATAACCTTCTTTCACTGGTGATGGAAAAATGTCGGTTGAATGGCCAAAAACAGGCCACCATTGGTGTGAAAAAATTGGGGAAATTCCGTTCCAAATTATTTACTCCAAAGAAGAAAGTACGAGTGTTTGTTAATATAATTCTAGAATGAGAATGCATTAAACCACGCGTCTCTGTAATCATAATAACTGAAAAATTATGGCTTTCGTTGGGTGATCACCCCATCCCTTTGGTGAGATTATCTTGTTGATCCACACCGTGGTATAAGTGACATAATTTTGGGTTCTGTCCAAAAAGGGTTTGAACAAACATGATTGAGTGTCTGTTAGGATAAACTCATAAAACTTCTGAGTGTGGGTAGGAGTTTTCTGAAGGAAATTGGCAGTTGGGTCGAGCATTTTCTTTGCTACTTTCATAGAGTTGGAATCCCAAAGATGTGGTTCGATTTGAACGAGTGGGTAAGCCATCTCATTTTTGACATATTGAGGTTCCTCATAATAAGGACCTGCTGCAAAAATTGGTTGAGGCACTGGTGAAGAAAGTGCTTGTTTGGGTGCAGAAGGCATCATGCATTGTGCAGTGGGGTTTTTGGCCACCACTGTGTTAATATTTTTTTGCAATGGGACTTTTGGTCGCCACTTACTTTATATTGGGGCTTTTTGCCATCACTTCTTTTCTTGTGGTGCTTGTAGCAGCTACAGTTGAGGGCGTGGTGCTTTTAGCAGCCACTGCTGTAGTTGATGCTGAATCTGAGGGAGTCATAGCTTGTTTGGAAATGGCTTCCAGGAATGATGCCATGCTCTTTGCCATTTCTCCTTGATTTGGATGGGTCATGGATGTTGTTGTTGTGAAACCCATGAATTCTGACCATCTTTTGAAATCTTCTGTTGTCCATGGGAAAGCTTGTTGTTGTGCAAATTGAATATTGTTATCTTCCGAAAAGGATTCTTCTTCAGCGATGTCTGCCCATCTTCTGGGTTGGGCAATAGAAATTGGCAGTGCTGAAATATGCTATGAAGAGACCACTTTAGGAATAACCTTCATGGCATAATCAGCTAGGGATATGTATTTTGGCTGACTTTATCCAGCTTCATCTGATTACTGCTTTTTGGCAACGGTTGTTGTTAGTTGTTTTGGAACAACTTCTGAAATTGCTTTGTCTTTAGATTATTTTTCAACAGTCCTTTTATCCTCCGGGGGCGGCAGAGCTAGCCTCGGGGGTTTTGGTTTCTTCGACATTTATCTACCTTGAAGAAATTCTCCGGTTAGGAAATTCGGAATGGAATTTGAGCTTCTCTTAATATATTCAATATCAAAATCGAAAATAGATAATATTGCTTGCCATCTGGTGAAAATATGTTTTGATGCAATATTTTGCACATCCTTTTATAGAACAGACTTAGCTGCCTTGCAATCAATCCATAAAAAAACTTTTGATTTAACAAATCAGATTGAAATTTGTTGAGAACTATTCCAATGCTTAGATGTCTATGCAATAATATTTCTGTTTCAACAATTTTGTATGCAGATGGATCGGGGAGAGTTAGGAATAGGAGAATTTTAACCCTTAATTTGATTTCCTTAACGGCGTTGGTTTGAACATCCGTCCAGGGAACCGGTGGCCTTTTCAGCCGATTGTGAAGAGGCTTCAGCAGAATGCTTAAACCTGGGATAAAATCACAAATATAGTTGGCGCAGCCTAGAAATCTTTGAAGCTGTGCTTTGTCCAGAATTTGATCTGAAAATTTGTCAACAAACTGAAGAGATCGCTGGATTGGAGTTAATGTCCCTTGTTGGATGTTATGACCAAGGAACCTAATATTTGTCTGGAACAAAATATATTTAATCATAGACAGTGCTAAACCATTATCTTCAATTGTATTAAAGAATGTTAAATGTTTAAAATGTTGATCAATACTTGTTGAGAATATCAAGACATCATCTATGTATGTTATGATGAAAGTTGAGAATGGATTAAAGATGTCATTCATAATTCTTTTGAAATTCAGAGGGAGCGTTTTATAACCCAAATGGCATAACATTCCACTCATATTGTCCAAACGGGACGGTGAATGCAGTTTTATATCTATCTTTTGGATCAATTTGAATTTGCCAAAATGCAGATTTAAATCAAATTTAAAGAATATTGTAGCATCACAGACTCTCTGTAATAAGTCTTACTTATTTGGAATAGGGTACCTAACCCATCTAAGTGCTGCGTTAAGTGGCTTATAATTGATCATCAAACGAGGGACTCCTCGTTCAATTCCGGAGTTTTTATTGACATAGAATGCCATGCAACTCCAGTGGGATTTAGAAGGAGAAATTATTTTCTTGTGTAGGAGATCATTGATCTCTTTCTGATAGTGCATTGATAGCTCGTGATTCATTTGAATTGGTCGAGCTTTTGTTGGAATACTTCTTTCGTCAAAGTCAGGCTCATAAGGAAGCCCAACAATGTGTTTCTTTTGTTTCCAAAATGCCGTAGGCAAATCGGAACAAAGTTCTTGTTGAATTTTCATTTCTAAAGTTTTAATTTTAGAAGAAACTGAAGATTCAGTTAATTGTTTCTGTAACCTTTGAAATGTTACTTCTTCCTTTATTTTGTGAAAAATGTAAAATGTGATAAGTTGGCGACTTATGGAAAGGAAGTAGAATACCAAACTGGTACATGCAGACTTCATTTCTATTAGCAAAAGATCTTTGCAACGCAGTAATCCTAGGTACTCCTTTCATTGAAATGGTTAAGCCTTACCTAGTTACTGACAAAGGTATTCATGTAAATTATTTCACTAGCAATATTCTACTTGTATACCTTTGTCAGTAACTATGTAAGGCTTAACCATTTCAATGGAAGGAGTACCTAGGATTACTGCGTTGCAATATTTTTTGCTAATAGAAATGAAATCTGAATGTACGAGTTTGGTCATACTGGGAAGGAACCAGTTTGGTATCAAAAACATAGAAAACCAACACTGGCGAAGAAGTTATTTCTGAATTCCTCCGTCACAAAAATTTTCAACTAACTTTGCTAGCGGCTCTGTTACAGCCTCACCTTTCAAAACGAGAGATGATACTGAGCCGATTACTGGCAAAGATATTAAAAATATTTTTGAACAAAATAATTATACAAACAAGTATTTACAAACTCTTGGATATACTTGGTTTCAAATCCATCTTCAACTTCTCTAAAGAAACCAACAGTAAGACCTTCAACACCTACAACACCATTATTGAAATCATATAAGATCCCTAGAACCCATACTTGAGAACTCAATATGCACCATTCTAAGGATTCCCCTCAGCTCTCTGAACTCCAACAGAGAATTGTAGAAATAGAGAAATCCTAAACAGTCCAGGGCACTCCAGTCCGACAGACTGTAGAAACATCTTCTTCTAGGATCTTAGGAGCCTTGGGAGAAACAAACTCAGAAAATAAATATGAGCAATTAGAATCTGAACAATTTTCCCAAATTTCTCTAGAAGATACCCCTCCTCTAGAAATAGCACCTATTAAATCTAAATTTTTCAACTGGCGTAAGCCTCAAACTCTATTACCCTAGAGCTATGCATCCAGACGTGATCTTAGAAGAAAAACCTAATACCATGCAAAATAATTATAATGTTAATAATATTTGTGAATGGAATATAGATGGATGTTCCGAATATAATATTTTTGCCAAATTACAGTATATGACCATGATATCCACTACTTACAAAACATCTCATAACTGTTCTGACCAGAATACTACTCATGTCTTAGTCGCTAGTTTAACAAATAAACTTAAGGGGTGGTGAGATACCCATTTAAGCGACAAGGAAAAACAATAAATTTTTTAAGCCGTAAAATTGGATGAATTAGGACAACCAATCCTAAAAGATGGTGAAACTATTCCTGATTCAATTAATACATTGGTATATAAATTATCAAAAAATTTGTAGGATGTCCAGGTATTTTTAGAGAAAAATCCCTTGAAATACTTAACAACCTTAAGTGCAAAACACTTTCAAATTTTAGGTGGTATAAGGATTCCTTCCTCAGGATATATGAAAGACCATACGGGAATCTTCCATACTGGAAAGAAAAATTCCTAGATGGCATGCCTAAGTCCCTTAGAGATTTAGTAAAAGAAGAATTTCAAAATTAGTATTCCGGTGGTATTTTTCCTTATGATCAACTCACCTATGGCCAGATAATTAGCCAAATTCAACAGGTTGCTCTAAAAATCTATATGCAAGATAAAATGTTAAGACAACTTGCTAAATATAGGGCACAAACTCGCAGAGACTTAGGAAGTTTCTGCGAACAATTTGGTCTTCCTTCGTGCGGTAGAAAACCCCATAGAAAGAAGAAATCTAAAAATACTGAATCATCCAATATTAAAAAATATAATTTTAGAAATAGGAAGAAGAAACCTTCCAATACAAAAAATAGGCCTTCTAAATCTAAAAATAAAGATGAAAAGACTACAACTTCCAGTTCTGGCAAATGTTTTAAGCGTGGAAAGCCAGGCCACATGCTAAGTATTGTAAAGTCTCTAAGAAGATCAAGAGCCTACAACTTGACAAACCCATTCTAAGTCTAATAGAGAAAACACTTCTTGAATTAAGTGAATCTTCAGATAATACTGATAATAAACTATCTGACGATGAACAACTTTTTAATAATATATTAGAAGATAGTTTAGATTCTTCATCTACATCTTCAGAAGAGCTTTACCAGGTTGAACTCCCTCAGATCATCGTTCTCACAAAAGAACAAGATCTTCTTCTTGGTGTAATTAGTGATCTTCAAGACCCAGAGCTTAAGAAAGGTTATCTAGGAAAACTGAAAAAGGTCCTTGATAAGCCTTCTCATCCTCATCATCAACTCTTCAAAATCATCCCCAGGTAGCCAACACCTACAATATTATAGACATTCTTAAAAGATTTCCCTCAGAAAATCCTAAGGTAGTAAAGGTAACTATTTTAGACCTTCAATCTGAAATAGCTTACCTAAAGGAAGAAATTAGAGAGATTAAAGCTAGACAAGAATTAGATAGACTTGTCCTTCAATAATTATTCAATGAGCCACAAAAGCTCAAAGAGACTGTACAGGCCGGTGCACTCTCCGACCAAGACGACGATGAATCAGAATCCTTTCTAGGACGTATTTCCTCAATTAGGGTTCAAAAATACCATGTTAAAGTGACCCCCATCGTCAATAATTCCTTTGTTTGGACTGGTATTGCTTTATTTGACGCTAGTGCAGATCGTAGCTGCATTCAAGAAGGTGTCATTCCAACTAAGTTTTTCGAAAAAACAAAAGAAAGCCTAAGGGATGCCAATGGTGAAAAACTTAAAATTGCATACAAACTTCCTTCTGTAAAGGTCACAACTTCCCCAGAAGAAAACTATTTAAAATAATTTAATATTGCTTCCTCTTCCTTCTCCAATTTTCCCATATTTTTCTAATATGGGGGAAGTAGGTATTGGCTACTTGGGGATGATTTTGAAGAGTTGATGATGAGGATGTTGAAGGCTTATCAAGGACCTTTTTTAGTTTTCCTACATAATCTTTCTTAAGCTCAGGGTCTTAAAGATCACTATTTATTTCAAGAAGAAGATCTTGTTCTTTTGTGAGGACGCTGATCTGAGGGAGCTCACCCTGGTCAGACTCTTCTCAAGATGTAGATGAAGAATCTAAATCATCTTCTAATATGTTGTTAAAAAGTTGTTCATCGTCAAATAGTTCATTGATAAGTTGGCGGCTTATGGAAAGGAAGTAGAACATTGCTAGTGAAATAATCTACCCTTCCTCTAGAAATAACACCTATTAAATCTGAATTTTCAAACTGGCGTAAGCCTCAAAAACTCTATTACCCTAGAGCTACGCATCCAGACGTGATCTTAGAAGAAAAATCTAATTCCATGCAAAATAATTATAATGCTAATAATATTTATGAATGGAATATAGATGGATGTTCTGAATATAATATTCTTGCAAACTTACAGCAGATGACCATGGTGGCCACTGCTTATAAAACATCTCATAACTGTTCTGATCAGAATACTACTCATGTCTTAGTCGCTGGTTTTACAGGTCAACTTAAAGGGTGGTGGGTTACCCATTTAAGCGACAAGGAAAAAAAACAAAATTTTCAAGCCGTAAAATTGGATGAATTAGGACAACCAATCCTAAAAGATGGAGAAACTATTCTTGATTCAATTAATACATTGGTATATACAATTATCAAAATATTTGTAGAATGTCTAGGTATTTTTAGAGAAAAATCCTTTGAAATACTTAACAACCTTAAGTGAAAAAAACTTTCAGATTTTAGGTGGTATAAGGATTCCTTCTTCACCAGGATATATGAAAGACCAGATGGAAATCTTCCACACTGGAAAAAAAGAATTCCTAGATGACTTGCCTAAGTCCCTTAGAGCTTTAGTCAAATAAGAATTTCAAAATCAGTATTCCCGTGGTATTGTTCCTGATGATCAAATCACCTATGCCAGATAATTAGCCAAATTCAACAGGTTGCTCTAAAAATCTATAGGCAAGATAAAATGCTAAAACAACTTGCTAAAGATAGGGCACAAACTCCCAAAGACTTAGGAAGTTTCTGCGAACAATTTGGTCTTCCTTCGTGTAGTAGAAAACCCTATTGAAAGAAGAAATCTAAAAATACTGAATCATCCAATATTAAAAAATACAATTTCAGAAATAGGAAAAAAAAAACCTTCCCATACAAAAAATAGGTCTTCTAAATCCAAAAATAAAGATGAATAGACTTCAACTTCCAGTTCTGGCAAATGTTTTAAGTGTGGAAAGCCAAGCCACATCACTAAGTATTATGAAGTCTCTAAGAAGATCAAGAGCCTACAACTAGACGAACCTTTAATTTCTTCTAAAATTAAAATTTTTGAAACTAAAATTCAACAAGAACTTTGTTCCGATTTGCCTACGGCATTTTGGAGACGAAAGAAACACATTGTTGGGCTTCCTTATGAGCGTGACTTTGATTAAAGAAGTATTCCAACAAAAGCTCGACCAATTCAAATGAATCACGAGCTAACAATGCACTGTCAGAAAGAGATCAATGATCTCCTAGACAAGAAAATAATTTCTCCTTCCAAATCCCTCTGGAGTTGCACAGAACTCCAAAATTGAACGATGAGTCCCTCATTTGGTGATCAATTATAAGCCACTTAATGCAGCACTTAGATGGATTAAGTACCCTATTCCAAATGGACTAGCTTCTGTGTCTTTGGTATCAGAGCCATGGGGGAAGTATGGGTGTGATTCTTGTTTTTAACATACTATCATGTGGTACTGCCAGATCTAGTATGAAACTCATAGATCAGTTTAGTTATGGTTGAGTTTGAGATCTGTTCTTAATTTTATCTTGTTATAGTTATGGTTGAGTTTGAAGATGGCACTAAGATCCTTCCGGATCGGCACTGTAAGCGTGGTTCCCAGGGATTATGGCGAGGTGATACCTGTAAATGTACCTGGTTGGCTTGTAGAAGGTTGTAAAATCATTAGGTCATCCAGAAGAAATTCTTCGTAGAACAGTCATAAAGCTTAACCCCTTTAAGTAAAAGAATTAGTATACTTACAGATCTACCCTCTACGTCTAACACTGAGCACGATTGTAAGATAAAATCTGAACAGACTCCTTACAAGATCATAAAACTTATAGATCTATGAAGTTTAACATCAGATCTGACTCTTCCATATACAGTAGAGTTAAGAACTTGAATAATTTCCTTATGAAACCACTTAGTCTCTTGAGCCAAGGATAAGAAGCAATTTTAAATTATTTAATATCGTATTTTCACTCCTTCTCTTCCAGATCTACTAGTTCTTCCTCCTCCTCCTCATCTTCTTCCAATTTTAAGCTCAAAGAAGAGATTAGTTTCTCTGATTTGCAGCAATCAATTGACGACTGAAAAATTCCTAAACATCCCCGGTCAACAATTTACAAATCTAAAAAATGGAGCTTGACAAGTGATTATCACATGTCTACCATTGAGCAGACTATTCCTCTAGAATCGGACCATGAGAAAATAAAACTTCTCAGTTTTAAATATATTAAAGAATATAGAAAGAAATATAATTGAATTCATTTTGGTTGGGTAAAAATAGCTACTAAGCCTTTATCGAGAGAAGGATTGGACACATCACCCCTATTCTGTCTTAGAGATTTTAGATTTCTAGAGTTCAATGATTCCTTGCTTGGAATGGCAGAAACTAGTCTTTGCAATTGTCCAATTTACTTCGACTGCTTCCCTAACTTCACAGTCTCCCTTAAAGATAAAAATATTTTAGATGCCTTGACCCTAAACGTTAAGACATCTAATTATAAGACTAAAGCTGGTTCCCTTCCAGTGCCATGAGTTCAGCCTTTAACACTAGAGCCATGAGAACTACTCACAAGGGTGAAAATGTTCTCTTCCAGACAGATCTAGAAAAGATCGCATCTGTCTGTCCTAGACCAATTTCTTGTAGTCAAGTTTCCCTTCCTGAAAATTGGCTTCTGCAGGATGCCACTCCTGCGCAAAAACCACAAAGATCCTACTATTCCCTTCAGGATCTGTGCTAGTTTTCTTTCAGAGGTCCCATAGCCAAAGAGTTAGTTCCTCTGTCCCTTCACAGTTTGAAATCCCATTAATTCATTCTGCTGGACATTTTGTGTCGTCATATCTCACTAGAGTCGAGACGGTAGATTTCGAATCTAGGGTACCACAAGGCTAGGTACAAGGTAGAAAAACCAAAAACAGTTTCCTCTACTGACACTACCTACAACCAACCAGATTCTCCTACTTATACGTCACTAGGTCCCGAATTAGGAGATGACAACATTGTTGGTGCTTTGGAGATAGAATTTGAAATTGACAAAAAAGGTCTCAAAAGGAAATTTTACTCTCTTGAAAATCTTTTCAAAAGAACTTGGTTCTTAGAAATGTACATGAGGAGAAAAAAGAAAGAAAATTCAAATAACTTTTTATGATAGTTTAAATGTCATTAAACAAAAAATCAATTTCTTTGAATGATTGAAGTTTATGCTGAATATAATCAGATAGATTTCCCTTTTTCCAATTCAATTATTGTTTCAAAAATATGAAAAACCAACACTAGCGAAGAAGTTATTTCTGAACTTCCTCCGTCACAAGGATTTTCAACTAACCTTTCTAGCAGCTCTCTTACAGCCTCACCTTTCAAAAAGAGAGTTGATACTGAGCCGATTACTGGCAAAGATATTAAAAATATTTTTGAACAAAATAGTTATACAAACAAGTATTTACAAACTCTTTCAAATTCATCTTCAACTTCTCTGAAGAAACCAACAGTAGGACCTTCTACCCCTACAACATGATTATTTAAACCATATGAGATCCGTAGAACTCATATTAGAGAACTCAATATGCACCATTCTAAGGATTCCCCTCAGCTCTCTGAACTCCAGCAGAGAATTGCAGAAATAGAGAAATCCTTAACAGTCCAGGACACTCCAGTGCGACGGACTGTAGAAACATCTTCTTCTAGGATCGTAGGACTCTTAGGAGAAAGAGACTCAGATAAAGAATTTAAGCAATTAGAATCTGAACAATTTTTCCAGTTTTCTCTAGAAGATACCCAGACAGGTTACCCACTCGTTCAAACCGAACCACATATTTGGTGTTCCAACCCTATGGAAGTAGCGAAGAAAAGGCTCGACCCAATTGCCGATTTCCTTCAGAAAACTCCTGCCCACACTCAGAAGTTTTATGAGTTTATCCAAGCAGACACTCAGTCATGTCTGTTCAAACCCTTTTTGGACAAAACCCAAAAATATGTCACTCATAACACGGTGTGGATCAACAAGATAATCTCACCAAAGGGATGGGGTGATCACCCACCGAAAGTAAGAAAAGTTTCTCAGCCTTTTTACCCACAATTTTTCAGTTATTATGATTACAGAGATGCGTGGTTTAATGTATTCTCATTCCAGAATCACATTAACAAACACTCCTACTTTCTTTTTTGGGGCAAACAATTACTAGCGGAATTTTTCCAATGATTTTCACACCAATGATGGCCTGTTTATGGCCATTCAACAGACATTTTCACCAGTGAAAGAAGGTTATAATATTTTTGCTCCAGATTTCAAGGTGACCAACATATCTCCAAATTAATCTAATTTTCCTATAGATTCCACATACCTTGGATCTATAGCGAGGATGGAGAACTTCTCACGATAGATAGATATATATATATAAGTTGGAGATCTAGTACGTAATTAACATGACGCAATAGTTGGAGGTCTTCTCACGCTATATCTATACACAATAAGTAATAACTAGTACGTAATTAATGTGATGCAATAAGTTGGAGATCTTCTCACGTGACGGTTTCCCAGATCCAACAACTCCTTTCCGGATCTGTGCTAGTTTCCTTTAGAGGTCCCTTAGCCAAAGAGTAAGTTCCTCTGCCTCTTCGCAGTCTTAAATTCCACCAATTCATTCTGCTAGACATTCAATGTCTTCATATCCTACTAGAATCAAGGCAGTAGACTTCGAATCTAGAATTCCACAAGCTAGGTATAACGTAGAAATATCATAAACGGTCCCTCTGCCGACACTACCTACAACCGACCAGATTCTCCTACCTATACGTCAGTAGGTGCCGAATTAGGAGATGATAACATTGTTGGTGCTTTGGAGATTGAATTTGAAATTGACAAGAAAGGTCTCCAAAATGAATTTTATTCTCCTTAAAATCTTTTTAAAAGAACTTGGTTTTTAAATAAATATAAAGGAGAAGAAAGAAAGAAAATCTAATCAATTATCTATGACAGTCTAAATGTTATTAAACAACAAATCAATTTCCCATTTTTAAATTCAATTAATGTTTCAAAAGTATGGAAGACCAATACTGGCCAAGAAGTAATTTCCGAACTTCCTCCGTCACAAGGGTTTTCAACAAACTTTGCTAGCAGCTCTGCTACAGCCTCACCTTTCAAAAAGAGAGGTGACATTGAGCCGATCACTGGCATAGATATTAAAAATATTTTTGAACAAAATAATTATACAACAAGTATTTGCAAACTCTTAGAGAATACTTAGTTTCAAATTCAACTTCAACTTCGCTGAAAAAACCAACAGTAGGACCTTCTATCCCTATGACTCCTTTATTCAAGCCATACGAGATTCCTAGAACTCATACTAGAGAACTTGTTATGCATCATTCTGCGGATTCTCCAAAACTCTCTGAACTTCAATAGAGAATTGCGGAAATAGAGAAATCCCTAATAGTCAAGACACTCCAGTCCGACAGACTGAAGAAATATCTTCTTCTAGGTTCATAGGAGCTTTAGGAGAAACCGACTCCGATAACGAATCTGAGCAATTTTCACAAATTTCCTTAGAGGACAAACCTCCTCCCAAATTAGCACCTATTAAGTCAGAATTTTCCAACTGGCGAAAGCCTCAAAAACTCTATTACCCTAGAGCTACACATCCAGATGTAGTCTTAGAAGAAATACCAAATACCATGCAGAATAATTATAATGCTCATAATATCTATGAGTGGAATATCGATGGATGTTCTGAATATTCTTGCCAAATTAGAGCAGATGACCATGGTAGCAACTGCTTACAAAACCTCCCACAACTTTTCCGACCAGAGTACTACCCATGTCTTAGTTGCTGGCTTTACAGGACAACTTAAGAAGTGGTGGGATACCCATTTAAGCGACGAGTAAAAACAACAAATTTTCCAAGTCGTTAAATTAGATGAATTAGGACAACCAATCCTAAAGGATAGTGAAACAATTCTTTATTCTATCAACACGTTGATTCACACAATCATCAAAATATTTGTAGGTTGTCCAGGTATTTTTAGAAAAAAATCCTTTGAAATACTTAACAACCTTAAGTGCAAAACTCTTTCAGACTTTAGGTAGTATAAGGATTCCTTCCTCACCAGAATCTATGAAAGACCATGTGGGAACCTCCCTTATAGGAAAGAAAAATTCCTAGATGGCTTGCCTAAGTCCCTTAGAGATTTAGTCAAGGAAGAATTTCAGAATCAATATCCCGGTCATATTCTTCCCTATGATCAAATCACCTACGGCCTGATAGTTAGCCAGATTCAACAAGTTGCTCTCAAAATATGCAGGCAAGATAAGATACTTTAGGCAACTTGCCAAGGATAGGGCACAAAGACGTAGAGACTTAGGAAGTTTCTATGAACAATTCGTCTTCCTTCGTGCAGTAGTAAACCTCATAAGAAGAATAATCCTAAAACCGATTCGTCTAAAATTAGAAAATACAATTTCAATAGGAAAAGGAAACCTTCCTATACAAAGTATAATTCTTCTTAATCTTTTCATAAAGACGGAAAAACTTCTACTTCCACTGGCAAATGTTTCAAGTGTGGAAAGCCAGGCCACATCGCCAAGTTTTGCAAAGTCTCTCAGAAAATCAAGAGCCTACAACTTGACGAACCCACTATAAACAAAATAGAGAAATTTCTTGTTGAATTAAGCAACTCTTTGGATATTACGGATAATGAAATATCTGGTGATGAGAAATATAACAACATACTCAAAGATGATCTAGATTCATCTTTCTCATCCTCACAAGGGTCTGACCAGGATGACCTCCCTCAGTTTAATGTTCTCACGAAAGAACAAGATCTTATTCTTGAAGGGATTGGTGATCTTCAAGATCCTGAACTTAAAAAGGACTATTTAGGAAAACATAAGATAGTCCTTAATAAGCCTTCAACATCCTCGTCTTCAACATTTCAAAATAACCCCCAGGTAGCCAATACCTACAAAATTACTGATATTCTTAAGAGATTTCCCTCTGATAGCCCTAAGGTAGCAAAAGTGACCATTTCAGACCTTCAATACGAGATAGCACACCTAAAGGAAGAAATTAGGAAAATATAATCTAGACAAGAACTAGATAGACGTGTCCTCCAACAATTATCTAATGAGCCACAAAAGCTCAAACAGGCTGTACAGTTTGTTGCAACCTCTGACCAAGATGATGATGAAACAGAATCCTTCTTAGGACACCTCTCCTCGATTAGGATTCAGAAGTATCACGTTAGGATCACTCTCATTGTCAGCGAGTCCTTTTTTTGGACTGACATAGCTTTATTTGACACTGGTGCAGACAAAAGCTGTATCTAATAAGGTGTCATTCCAACTAAGTTTTTCGTAAAAACCAAAGAATGCCTAAGGGCGGCCACTGGTGAAAAACTTAAAATTACTTACAAACTTCCTTCTATAAAGGTCACAACCTCTCCAGACAACCGGAACTAGTACATCCAGACTCCATTTTTACTAGCAACAGACCTTTGCAATGCAGTAATCCTAGGTATTCCTTTCATCCAACTTTCCAAACCATACCTAGTTACAAACAAAGGCATTTGTGTGGATTATCTCACAAGCGACTTTTTACTTCCTTTTCATAAGCCTCCAACTTATGAAATCATTCATTCTTTACAAAAAAAAAAGAAGCAAATTATGTTCTTAAAAGAAGAAGTTGTTTTTCAAAGAATACAGAAACAATTGACTAACTCTGTATTCTCTTATAAAATCAAAAATTTAGAAGCTAGAATTCAACAGGAGCTTTGTTCCGATCTGCCTATGGCATTTTGGAGACGAAAAAAGCACATTGTTGGGCTTCCTTACGAGTCTGACTTTGATGAAAAAATATTCCAACAAAAGCTCGACCTGTTCAAATGAATCACGAGCTTACGATACATTGTCAAAAAGAGATCAATGATCTCTTAGACAAAAGGATTATTTCTCCTTCAAAACCTCCCTGGAGTTCTGCGGCATTTTATGTCAACAAAAACTCCGAAATCGAGCGCGGAGTCCCTCGCTTGGTTATCAATTACAAACCTCTTAACGCAGCACTTAGATGGATTATGTATCCTATTCCTAATAAGAAGGACTTATTACAAAGGGTCCATGCTGCCATAATTTTCTCTAAGATCGATTTAAAATCTGGATTTTGGCAAGTATAAGTCGACCCAAAAGACAGGTAGAAGACTGCTTTTACAGTCCCTTTCGGACAGTATGAATGGAATGTAATGTCATTCGGATTAAAGAACGCCCCTTCTAAATTCCAGAAGATATTATTTTTGTTATAACTTATATCGACGATGTCTTAGTTTTCTCGACAAGCATCGAGCAACATTTCAAACATCTAGGCATTTTCTTTAACACTATTAAAGAAAATGGATTAGCTCTGTCTGGGACTAAGTACAGCTTATTCTAGACAAATATCAAGTTCCTTGGCTATAACATCCAACAAGGGACTATTACTCCTATCCAGCGATACCTCCAATTTGCTGACAAATTCCCAGATCAAATTCTGGACAAGATGCAGCTTCAAAGATTCCTTGGTTGTGTCAACTATATTTCTGATTTTATTGCGGGATTAAGCATTCTGCTTAAACCCCTCCACGACAGGTTGAAAAAGTCTCAAGTTCCTTGGATGGATGCCCAAACCAATGCAATCAAACAACTTAAGTTGAAAATCAAGAGTCTCCCTTCCTGAGTCTCCCCGATCCATCATCTTTTGAAATAGTAGAAATAGATGCCAAAAATTTAGGGTACGGTAGAATTTTGAAACAACTTAGTAATAATAAAAAAAGTATCATTGCATATACTTCTAAACATTGGAATAATCCTCAATAGAATTATCCTACAATTAAGAAAGAAATTTTGGTTGTTCAACCAAAAGTTTTTGCTTTGCATTGACTGTAAAGCAGCTAAATCTGTTCTACAAAAGGATGTGCAAAATATTGCTTCAAAACATATTCTCGCCAGATGGCAAGCTATTTTATCAATATTTGATTTTGATATTGAATATATAAAGGGAAGCTCAAATTCCATACCTGATTTTCTAACCAGAGAATTTCTACAAGGCAGATAAAATATCGAAAAAGCCAAAACCCTCGAGATTGGCTCTGCCGCCCCCGGAGGAGAAGCAACAACAACAGGCTGCCACACAACAGCCAAAGGACAAAGCAATTCAAACAGTTATTCCAAAACAACTAACAACAACCGTTACCCAAAAGCAACGACCAGATGAAGCAGGATCCAACCAGACAAAATGCAGGTCCTCCGCTGATTATGCCATGAAGGGTATTCCTATAGTGGTCTCTTCACATCCAATTTCAGCATAACCAATTTCTATTGGCCAACTCAAAAGATGGGCAGACATTGCTAAAGAATCTTCTTCGGAAGATGACAATATTCAATTTGCACAACAATCGGCTTCCACATGGACAACAGCAGATATTAAGAGATGGTAAAAAATAATGGGTTTTACTTCAACAACACCCATGGTCCATCCAAACCAATGAGAAGTGGCAAGAAACATGGCGTAATTTCTAGAAACAATCGCCAAACAAGCCCCCACTCCTTCAAACTCAGCATCAACTTCAGCTATGGCTGCTAAAAGCACCACAACCAACCCAGTGGTGGCAAAAAGCCCCACTAAAAAGCAAGTGGCGACCAAAAGTCCATTACAAGAAATATTAATACAGTGGTGGCAGAAAACCCCACTACACAATGCACGGTGTCTTCTGCACCCAAACACAGACTTCCGTCATCCGTGCCTCAACTAATTTCTTCAGCAGGTCCTTACTTTGAGGAACCTCAATACATCAAGAACGAAATGACTTATTCACTCGTTCAAACTGAGTTATGTCATTGGATTCCCAAAACTACAAAAGTAGCAAAGAAAATGCTCGACCCTACTGCCAATTTCCTTCAGAAAGCTCCTACCCATTCTCAAAAGTTTTATGAATTCATCTTAGCAGACACTCAATCATGTCTGTTCAAACCCTTTTTGGACAAAATCCAAAAATATGTTACGCATACCACGGTATGGATCAACAAAATAATCTCGCCAAACGGATGGGGGGATCACCCGACAAAAGTCAAAAAACTTTTCCAACCTTTTCATCCACAAATTTTCAGCTATTATGATTATACATATGCATGATTTAACGCATTCACATTCCATAACCATGTCAACAAACATTCCTACTTTCTTCTTTGGGGTAAACAACTGCTACTAGATTTTTTTCAATGGTTTTTGCATTAATGGCGGCCTATTTACCGTCATTTAGCAGATATATTTTCTCCACCAGTGAAAGAAGGTTTTGAGTATTTTTGTTCTAGATTTCACGGAGATCAGCACATTCCCCAATTGCTTCAATTTTTCCTCATATTCCACATCCCATGGATATACGCTCAGAAGTTTGTTTTCCACAAACGGGAAGGATTCAGAGATATGCCTTGGTTTGCCCTTCAAGGCTATTGTAAATGGCATAAGGAATGGAAAGATGCCATAGGAACTTACTCACCAGAAGTCAAAAAATAATTTTCGAGCAATCTCAAATTTCTGTCACCAACAAATGTAGCAAATACTTCATTTTTGAAGCAGAGAAGGCTAGTTCAAGCCAAATTAGCAGGCTTTACCAGCATAAAAGACTACATCCAGGAGATGAAAAACCTTCAACAACAACTTAAGGGAATAGTTCCCGATCAACATTCATCCAGTTCGTCTGAAGAACAATTAGAAGAAGAGAATGAGGATGACCCTGACTATGACCCAGAATAAGTCAAAGTCAGGAACAATTTGCCGCTGACATCAGCCATGGCCCCAGCAAAGAATTTTCTGGAAGTAATGTAGCAATGTTACTGTAGATTACTGTGCACTTATCACTGTAGATTACTGTGTACTTTTTACTGTAGCAAAACACTGTACACTTTCACTGTAGCACGGTCTATAATTCTATAAATAGACCCCATCACTCATTTGAGAAGGCATTCAATCATTCTCCCAAATTTCAGAATTCTCTCTACACATTTCCTTTCTCTAAACCCTCTCAACACTTAAGAGCACCTGTAAGCTTTTAAGTTTCAATTTTTTAATATCTGTATTTTAATTTCTTGTTATCAATAATACTTCTGGTCGGCTCTGCCTCCAGATTTTATGTTTTAATCTTGTGTTAACGTACTTGCATTCAGTCGGCTCTACCGCCTATTTTATTTAGCATATGTTTGCATATGGTCGGTTTTGCTACCTGAGTTTTTCTTCATTTATTGCTTCATGTCCTTACATTCCTCGTATTTTTCCAGTCCCCTCTACCCCTTCGGGGACTAGCTTCCCCACTACTAGAAATCAGCTAAAAAGCGACCAAAAAAAGCAACCAACGTTGGTCTCTTTTTGTCCAAAAGCGACCAAAAAGCGACCGAACACGCCTGGTCACAATTCAGGTGGTCACTTTACCTTTACGACCAAAGTTGGTTGCAAATTTGCGACCAACTTTGATCTCTACAACAAAAGGACCAAACATTCCGGAAAAAACATATAGAGACCAACTTTGGTCGCAAATTAGCGACCAATGTTGGTCTCTAAAGCTATTTATTAATTAATATAATATGGGAAATTGCGACTAACTTTGGTCGCAATATAATTAATATATTTTTTAATTTTTATTAAGCGACCAACGTTGGTCGCAAAACTGAAGAACAGAAAAATTAAATTTACAGTTTGCGACCAACCTTGGTCGCAATATTTCCAGATTTTAAAAATCTGGGTAATATAGCGACCAACCTTGATTGCTAATCTAAAGATTTTTTTTTTTTTATGGTAAGCGACCAACGTTGGTCGCTATTCTTGAACAGTGTTAAAATCTGGGTTGTTTAGCGACCAACATTGGTCACTAATTTCTAGATTTTTTTTTTCAGTGAAAAGCGACCAACTTGAGACCAACGTTGGTCGCTTTTCTTGGTTCATTTTTTCCAGAAATTGCCTATTTTGGCAGCTACACCACCTGTCAGCTTACCAAAATCCTAAACAGGCATTTTATGCCATAACGTACAACAATAACGACGACAACAACAACAAACCAAATTCAAATGCCATAAACAACAACAACAACAACAACGACAACAACAACAACAACAACAACATTAAAAGTAACAAAGTATGAAGTTCAATAGATCTTATACATAAACTAACCAAAATAAGTTAAATATTATTACAATTCAAGGATTATTAATGTCTACATCATTAGTGTCATCGTCCGATGAAGTGTCATCACCAAGACGGTATGTATAAGAGTGTAGTTGTGTAGGACCGGAGGGATGATAACGGGGAGGATGGGAGGAAGTAGCAATGGGAGGGCGAGCCTCTGGCGATGATTCACGAGATCGGGAATCGAAAAAGCGCCAGAAGCCAAGAGAGATTTGAGCTGCTCTTGTATGGCAATATACTGAGCATCTGTAACCTTCTCTCTTTCCTTGGAGGCTTCTAGCTCGGCTGTGAGCTTTGCCACATTCTCCCGCATAGAGGAGAGGCTCTCCCTATCAAGTTGCTCCGCTTGCGCGGAAGTGCCTATTCCTTGCATTCCACACCTATAGCGGTGGAATTTCTTAGTGGGAAGACCGTATACCTTCCCCCATTTTGGACCGCCAACAGCCTGCGTCCATGGTCTTTCAGCGTCCTCGTCCGACGGTTGGATTGGGTCGCCCGATGAAGATGGTGGCTGGCTGCGTATGAATTCTTCAACCTCAGCTGTGAAGCGAATCTATAAGAAAAATTACATTGAATTAGTATTTCAAAAGTTATATAAAAGTAAATCAAAGTACTTAATGAAAATTGAAAACTTACATGTACAGTCGAGGCTCGGCCCTCGACCCACCTTTCTTCGTCCGAATCTTTCTTCTTCTTGACAATATGAGTCTCCTTGAATAACTCATCTTGCCTCATCGGACGGCCCAACTTCTTCTCCTGAAAACTCATAAATTTTAGTTAATAAAAAGAGTAGACGTTGAAAATTAAAATTAAATTAAGCAATTACGTACCATTTTCCTTTTTATTGTACCAAGGCTGATAGCACCTCCAGTGTGCAGGGAGCCTCCCTTCTTAGAAGCACGAGCTTTCTTTCCTTGCTCGCTCTTCTTTAAGAAATCTGCGGTTAGCCATTGCCTTTGCAGATCATCCCATAGATGATCAAGCAACCAGGAGGGCTTCTGGTTTGACTTTCTAGCTCTGGAAAAGCAATGTGACAACCGCGTGCGAGCCTTGAGATGGAAATTAGCAGCTACATCCGCACTGTAGCGGTGTTTCCATACACACTTGCTCTGTATTTCAAAAATTAAGTATTTAGATGGAAATATCATAAATATAAATAATTGTACTGCTTAAAGGAACATTTACACCTTAAATTCATTGAAAATTTGCTCCTTAAGCGAGAATGGGAAATCACTCCAAGTCGCATAAGGGCCATCATATAGCTTTCTGGTGGCTTGGGTGATTATCCTTGTATTAACATTACTAGGGATGAACCTTTAATGTAATAAAAAAAAAGACAGAGTAATATCTTAGTAAAACCGTACAAAACAATAAACGTAAAAAATAACAAATAACTCTTACCCGTCACCCTCAGGGACTATGATGATCCTGCCATATTGATCACGATGCACCTCCTCGTCATCATCACCATCACCGTCCGAACCATGTACATCAGAGGCATGTGTGGAAGGTGTAGGGGGGTCAGAGCTAGTGTCTCGCAGGTGAAGGCCTGTAATAGATGGAGTCCCAGATGAAGATCGCTGCGAGCCCTGTGACTGCGACATAGTTGTATGGGCCGCAGGGGGACGTGTCACTGATTGTTGTGACCCGAGTGGCTGCGACCCCAGTGGTTGTGACCCCAATGGCAGTAAACCCAGTGGCTGTGACATGGATCGATGCGGTCCATGCGACGCAGATGGCTGAGATACACGTGGATGTGCGACAGCTGGACTGTATGTCGGACGTACAATCCTATGGCCCTGTGATGAAAGACCTGGTGTCTGCACGAAGGTGTAGGGCTGGTGATGCTGTGGCAGCTCAGAATAGCCCTGGGGTGGAGGAAAAGACGTAGGCATAGGCAATTCTGAAACGGCAGGACAAGTTGGAGTATAATCTTCTACCCTCTTCTTTGGTTTCCTAGCCTTTTCTCGACCTCGAGAACTACTAGAATCATTGTTACCTCGACCCTTGCCTGTCATCTGCATAATATAATACATATTTAGATTGAAAGATATAAAGAAAATAGCTATAAACGAGAGTTGTTAGAGAAACCAACTGTTTAAAGGTCATCGTCGTATAGTTTCTCATCGGAGAATTCTTCTTCCTCGGTAGTTTGAGCTTCATCGGTTGATACTTCTTTCTCGTTTTCTATAATTCTTACTTCAGAAATATCAACTTCTTCCAGTATGTGTTCAGGATGTTCCAAATCGTTTTCTAAAACTTCATCCACTATTTGGTCAACAGTGGAGATATCGTTTTGATATGCAACATCTAACACATTCTCAAGTTCCACCCTACCCACAGGCTTGGTTTTTATTACAACCCACCAATCAGACTTATTCCGCCGCAATGGATAAGGAGCATAATACACTTGCCTAACATTATGTGCAATTATGAAAGGATCATAACGATCATACTCCCTCTTATGATTAACCTCAATTAGGTTGTACTGATTGTGGACTCTAGTACCTCTTGTTGGGTGTGGGTCAAACCACTTGCATCTAAAGAGTATCAGTTTCTTGTATGGCCAACCTGTATATTGTAGTTCAATTATTTCTTTGATCACACCATAATAATCAATATCTCCATCTTGGTTGCCATCACCACCTTGAACCCACACCCCACTATTGTTGCTATTTTTATTTTTTGAGCATTCCTCGGTATGAAACTTATATCCATTCACAACGTACTTAGACATTGTTCTGTCCTCAACCCCAAGTCCCCAAGATATATCTTTCAAAAATTGGTTTACACCATTATTTGGATCATTTACCTACATATTGTTAAAAAAAAATTCATATGTTAGCATAACTTCCAAACATTATTTACCTACGTAGTGTTAGAATATTTTAAGGAGAAACTTACAAATTGTTTGAACCACGTATCAAATCTCGTATATACAGCATCATGGCCAAATTGACCCACAAAGTGACTGTGACACATCAAATACTTTTAGTACTTGCATTGAGATGTAATCACAGTAATTGTTATATTTTGATAACTACTAAATCAATACTTACTTGAGAAATGGTACGACTTGGGACAATTTAGCAACACGTGAAGTGTAGCTGACTTGAACTCCACATCACTCAAACTCCTCTTTCTAACATCTTTAGAACACCGGCCTGGTTGATTGAATATGGACATAGGCGGATATGACGGGTCATTCATAAGGTCGACTGTGTGCCTGTTGGGCCTATTCCTAGCACATGCCACATTACTCTCAAAATAATAAGAGCAAAAATGAGCAGTCTCCTTTGCAAGATATGCTTCGCATATAGATCCTTCAACCCTATTCCTCTGTCTAAAAAATTGTTTGCATTTGCCGATTGTCCTATCATGATTTCCAGTTAGCCAAGAACATTAAAATAAAACAGAAAATTACATCAAACATATAATATTACCTCTCAAAAGGATACATACATCTGCATTGAATAGGCCCTCCAAGTCGTGCCTCGTGTACAAGGTGGATTGGAAGGTGTTCCATCACATCAAAAACCCCACATGGAAATATCCTTTCCAGCTTACAAGAGGTGACACGAATGTTCTGGTCCATCTGCAGTAGGTTTTCTTCCCTTAACGTGGAAGAACACAATTCTTTGAAGAACAAACTGATCTCTGTGATGGGTTTCCAGATTCTTTCAGGCAAACCACTAAGTGCAATAGGCAGTAAGGTCTCCATGAAGACATGACAGTCATGACTTTTCAAATGACTCAACTTCCCCGCCTCCATATCAACTTTGCGCCCAAAATTCGAAGCATAACCCTCAGGCATCTTCAGTTTTGTAACCCAATCACAAATTTGCCGTCGTTCATCCAAAGTTAATGTGTAACTTGCTTTGGGTTTGAACACCTTACCATTCTGTAATGTTTGCAAGTGTAGTTCAGGCCGCCTGCAATATTCTTGCAAGTCCATTCTAGCCCGTGCATTATCCTTGGTCTTACCTTTAACATCCATCACTGTGTTGAACAGATTATCAAAATAGTTCTTCTCAATGTGCATGACATCAAGGTTGTGACGGAGAAGATTATCCTTCCAATAAGGCAAATCCCAAAATATACTCCTTTTCACCCAATTATGAGTAACACCGTATCCTGGAAATCTATAAGGTGGAGCTTCAGTAACTTTACTGAAGCTCTGGACCCTCTCACAAATTTCCTCTCCTGAAAGTATCGGAGGTGGAAAATCACATTTAATTTTATTCTTTCTGAATACATTTTTCATCCTTCTAAACTCATGATCAGGAGGCAAGAACTGACGATGACAATCAAACCATGATTGCTTTCGGCCATATTTCAAAGTGAACACTTTACTATTTTCCATGCAGTAAGGACATGCTAGCTTCCCAGCAGTCATCCACCCAGACAACATTCCATACGCAGAAAAATCATTAATTGTCCACATTAAATTGGCACGCAAATTGAAATTCCGTTTGGTTGATATGTCATATGTTTCAACACCATTGTACCACAATTGTTTTAGCTCATTAATCAGTGGTTGCAAATATACATCAATTAAGCTTTTTGGATTACGTGAACCAAGGATAATACAGTTCAAGAATATGTATGGACTAGTCATGCACAACTCTGGTGGTAGATTATATGGTGTAAGAAAGACAGGCCAACATGAATAAGGTGTTGCAGAAACAGAAAATGGGGTGAAGCCATCAGCACACAAACCCAACCGAACATTCCTCGGTTCACTAGCATAATCCGGATACGTCCTATCAAAGTGCTTCCAAGCTTCTCCATCAGAAGGATGACACATAACACCGGGTGGTCTTCTATTTTCAAAGTGCCATCTCATATGAGGAGCAGAGCTCGTCGACGCATATAACCTCTTTAACCTAGGTATAAGAGGTAAATAATGCATCGACTTGATAGCGACCCTCTTCCCGCTGGAAAGCCTCTTGAAACGAGGCTTTCCGCAGAATTTACAACTGTCCAGACCTGCATCATCTTTATAGTATTACATGCAACCATCTTCACAACAATCAATTCTCGTTGACGAAAGTCCTAACTTAGAAACCAATCTCTTTGCCTTATAGAAATCAACAGGTAAGTCGACATCACGGTCAACTAATTCAAGCATAAGGTCAATGAAAGAGTCCATGGCTCCTTGAGAAATATTCCAGTCAGATTTCATACTTAGTAATCTACCTGCAACAGATAACTTAGAGTGCGGACTTCCGTTGCGTAGTGGACGACTAGCTTCCTCTAATTGTTCAAAAAAACGTTTTGCCTCATCATTAGGAGTTTGTTCAATATTTTCATTGGAATCACCCCCAAAGTGCATCCCAAAAGCATCCGAAACCATATGATGAATTCTGGAAGCACTATTTGTATTCTCCACCGACCTACTACTTTCACCTACAACTAGATTATGAAATATCCCATGGCTACCATCGATCTCCCCATGATTAGTCCACACAAAGTAATTTTCTATAAACCCCTTTCTATAAAGATGAACCTTAACTTCATCCGATTTTCCAAATTTCATACCGTCGCACTTAACACAAAGGCACCTAATACTCCTTCAATTAGGTATGGTGGAAGTGACATTGCATGTCTAATAAAGTCATCCACCCCTTCTACAAAATCCTTCCTTAATCCCTGTCGATTAGGATAATTCCTATTGTACATCCAAGTATGATGTTCCATCTATACAAATAAAACAAGAGGAAATTAATTTAGTTAATTCATATTCCAATATTTTTCTAGTTAATTAATTTCATATCCTAAAATTTCAGTTTCCAAACTAAAAGTTAATTCATATCTTAAAAGTTCAATTCATAAATTAAAAGTTCAGTATGTGTACATGTTTTATTCAAGATAATGCTACTGTGTTCTTCATAAATTACTTCATTTTACATTATCGTTATAAAATTTGAACATGCTTCCCAATTAGTTTAATTTGTTTAGGTAGAATTCGTTACAAATTAAACTAAATTAACAGTATAAAAAGACGGGGAAATGCTAATCGGGAAATGCTAATCGAGAAATGCTAATCCAGAAAACTAATAGTATTTAAAAAGATAAGTCAAATGCTAATCGGGAAAGCTAATTTACTCATTTGAGTTCATAAAAAGATGGGGGAAAAAGACTCTAACAAGCAAAGTAAAAAGTGGTAAAAGATAAAATTTCAAGACAACTCTCTAACCTTGATTTTCTGTATGTGGAGAAGGAGAGAGATAGGCGCCTGAGCAGTGGCGGCGAGGAGCAGCAGCGGCGACGGCGACATCGATGGCGACGAGCAGCGGCGGGGCGTGGTGTTGCGGGGTGGGGGAGAGCGATTAGGGTTTGAAAAATATGAAATTTGGGAAATTTGGGAAAAATAAGGAGAAAGCCTGCTTTTGTTTCTGTAATTAGAAAAAGCGATCGACATTTGCGACCAACATTGGTCACAATTTTGGTCGCTCCAAACCTACTCTGTTCTATATAATACGTGTATATGTATCTAAAATACTATAGTATATATATGTATATATTTGTTACTACAGTATATATATATATATATATATATATATATATATATATATTCGTCCTCAAACGTGCCAAGAATCGTTCCAAAGTTGCCAATATTATTGAATAACTCATAATACACATATCCATTGGTGATCTCATGTCACCTCAATCTATATGATCCTATCGATATAATGTTGACTAAAAAGTCTTCCTCCAACCTTAGCTTTAAATCCTTAGAACCAATTGCTAACTTTTGGAGCTCCCTCAAGATCCGATTCTTTTATGTACACACACACACACACACTGTGTCAATCTCATAAAGTTGTATCAAAGCATAATTATACACCCAAGTTGTAACCACACGATGTACCGCATAACTTATATGCCCATGGCAATATCTTCCGACCACAACAGCTACTCATAAGCGAATTCGATATCAGTAACCTCATGACACATAAAACCTTATTCCAACCCTCACAATACAGCAAATGATGAAAGAAAAATATAGAAACTCATAACCACCCATCAGATCAGTAAGTCATGAAGTTCTCTCGCTCGACCAGAACGATTACCAAATTCTGAGTTGATTAGTGACATTCTTCCTCCAAACATACATTATACAAATTAGATTACACTGATTCCAGGTCCAATAACTTCGTCTCACCCCGTATAAGATGCTTGACAACATCAAATACCATCAAGAACTCACATGATGTGATCTGTGCGCCAACAAGCAACCGCTCGAATATGATCAGTAATGGAAAAAGAACTAAAAAGGAACTATCCAACAAGTTCAACCGATCTGACATGAAGAGCATAATGCTATGAATCCATCCCACAAGGGAGAAACCAAAACACACAAAATGAGCACAAGGAATCATATCCAAAATAATCCCGTTGTAGCGTGCAATCCGATCCATATATAATACCGTTACAGCATGCAACCGATCCAGATATATCAATCCACACGGAGATACCCATCGAGCCATAATGCTTATGCTCACTAAACACATGTGTAACAACAGCAAGCACATATAGAGCATAAACAGAACTACGGAGATACAAATAGCATAATGCGCTATGGGAAAGGCCAAGCACGGCTAAGGTGCAATAAGCAGATCAACATCTCAAGAGCCATCTTACTCAAATATCGCCACAAAGACTAAGCAAACCCACAAAAAATTTACGTGTGAATAATCAAGTCATCTCATAACCTATCATAGCATAAGGAAGTAACACAAAAAACATATCAAAGTAGGAATAATATCCATTCCGCCTAATGATGCACCCATAGAAAACGCTACGCTAAATGAGCGGATCCCATTCAGTGTAAAATACACATCCTCGTTAGGCCTACAAATGGGCCTCCAACCCAATTCGATCCATAGCCTTCCACAAGTCCACTGTGACCCCATTTATGACACATACATCAGTTGTCAAAACTTGAATACACTCCCACAGTCCGCAACTAGAGGGATAGGCAGCCTTATAGAATATAATCTCCAAACCGCAAAAGTACCAAGATCCGCATACTTGCATTCCAACTTTTTTACTCAACCAACTAACATGTCACACTTACACAACACCCCAAGAGAAATACTCTCATAACCTTCCACAGCAAATAGCAAAACATGAACACCAACAGCTACCAACCATGCTATATCTGTAGTTCTAATCAAGCATCCAATACACAATACCTCTTCCACAAAACACACCATTCTCAGAGGACATTAAACTAGTGCTAGCATAGTGTAAACATCTGAAATCTCCCTGCTACCTCGAGCTCGTGACATCCCTATCAAAATTGAACCACAACCTTGACCCTTCAATCCCAATTCCACTCAACTCACTGTATCTATCTTGCTATTATGCGAGAGTATGAGAATCCCATTATAAATCCTGAATCACTAGTAGAATAAGCACTATATCGGCTAGACACCTATCACTTAACTCATTTCAAAAATTGAAACAAGCAACCAACATCCTGTAATCATATAAGACACACATCTAAAGTCGTGTTTGAAACTGTCATAAACTCTTCGGGACCCGTTTGCACATAATCGAGCCATCAGAAATTGAATCCTCTAAATCAACCAAATCACGCAGATTGCCAAGCCTGCAAGTATTGCCATAAAACACCTTTATGTCCTTATTATACCGAAGGAACTGATTATTTCCCTTACCATATTGATCCAAGCCAGTGTTAAACTGACCCCACTTCTTCCAGTTTCCACAAAATAACACCACTCTTCCCATAACACAATGGATCTCGATCAACACTCATCCCAAGTGACCCCAAATCACAAGACCACGTTGTCTTAATACCCTTAAGCCACTTAATTCCCTCTCATGTACTCGACAGCATCACAAACTGATACGCCCGTTCTGAAGAGATTTCTATCAATCCAAGGTCGTTTCTTCCATCTATCTAACACCACATCGGAGAACCAACAATGATATAGAAATACCCCAAGTCTCTCTCACACTCTGCTGTAAAACTCAATCCTTAGCCGCACAACAAACTGGAAACTCCTTAGGTACCACTCCTTAAATCTTGAACCCACTAGAACCATTATTTAGAGTTGTCCACTCTAACCTAGTCCCAAATACATTAAAAAAAAAAAAGCCAAATAACTAGCACTCTGTTAGCATATGAATACTTTGAAAGAAGCACCCAAGTAAATCCTTTCCCTTGCACATCACATCCACAAGGAATATCAAATCTGAGTTATCCTAAAACCTCCATGAATCAATAAGTCAAAATGTAACACATGTCCATCAAATTCCTTGCTCGAGTTACCAGGGACGCCCTCTTCCTCATGTCATAACTAATCCATAAACGTACCGAAATCGAGAAACTACAAAAATACATGACCATATGACCCAATCATCGATGGTAGGCTCCCCTACTTGGCTTTAAGACACGATTACATTACCCAAGAACCCACAATGACTTCTACTCCTCAACTACTATGATCTCGCATTGTTACTCAGATAAATTTCTCACAAGCTCATGTTGCAATAATCATAGCACACCCAAATTATCAGCCCCAAATGCACACTCAACCTCATAATAGTAATGCCATCTTCCTCAAGAGATCCAAGCCCACATTGTAGTACATGCTTCCCTTTGGATATAAGGTAAAAAAAATTCATAGGAACCTCATAAGAATACAACCCCTAACCTTCTCACAGAAGATAGCCTACTGGTGTAACCTTATATCGACATCCTCCAACTACATTTCCATATGTATAACCACTATGAAATTTGTTAATCCCCTTGAGTCCACACTCGTCCAGCAGCTACAAAAAGCTGTTCATTCCATCAACATCAACTGAAACTCCAACAACATGTTCAAACTCGAGACTATATTACACCTAAAAATGATAATCAAGCATTCGCATTCCCCCTACATTCCAAGTAACTCTTTTCGTCATATTCGAACATTCTAAGTATAGAGCCATCATCTCAAATGGAATGCACAGACTTAGTCAATTGTCCACCGTGACCCAATCGCACCAAGCTTTTTCAAAGCATGTGGTTACCTTACCATAAAATCCATAACGATTTGCTCTCACTTCCACTCCGGTTTAGCCATCTTACGAAGCAAACTATTTGATCTCTGCTAATAATTCAACCACTACGAGACAAATCCAACAATGTCATTTTCATCCTCCACTACAATTAATATTGTCTCAAATCACGATCCATCTCCATAGCACCTGGACGAGTAAAATACCAAAAACTCTAAGCCTTTTCAAGAACCATCTCCCTTGAACCATCAATACTGGAACATAAGCTTGAACCTGAAGTTGCAACATGCTATCATCTTCGATACCCTCTTCTTAAGCACCACATCGCCACGTCGTGTCCCCAAGGACAAGCAAATGAAGACCATCATACTGATGAGCCTTAGTGCACTCAAACAAGGACGATTGCACAACAACACAAGCAAGAACTCTACCAAATTCAAAAATACCTAACTTGCAACTCCGTCAACCAAAGCCTGAACATCCATAGCCCAAATACCTCTCTCGGGCTGGAATAAACACCAAACTCTTAATCATGAACCGAATAATCCTCCTCCTAAAGCATTCACTGCCACGACACATAAGTAAAATCCCTACCATTATGCACCAATACCGCGCGAAGATCAATGCATGAAGCATCACAATACACTATGTATAGCCCTGAACCCATGGACAACACCAACACTGGGCTAAAATAATTATATCCCGCACCACCTTTGTAGCATCACCACGACTCATTGAATCCTAACTAATATCAAGTGCTTGCATCGTGTATGAATGAGTAGGAAGGAACTGAAGATGCAGGCTTCCCGCCAAAATAAAGTCGCACGATAAAGAAATGAAGAAAGAAGATTTTTCTAATGCCTTATAGCCTCTCAGAGATAAGTGCAGATGTCTTCGTATCGATCCACAAGACTCTATTAGGCCTGCTCATGACTCGTGATACCTATGTGAACCTAGTGCTCTAATACCAAGCTGTCACAACCCACTTCCCACCTTAGGCCGTGATGGCGCCCAACGCTACCGTTAGGCAAGCCAACAATCAATCAACACGTCGACCGATAGTCCATGAAACATTTTAGAACAGGTGATGAAATAAATAAGTTAAATCTTTTAATTTTATTAATAGTAGACTACTAATATTATCTTCAAGGTTAGAATATGATCAAAATATAAAAATTGAATATCGTAATAGAAATGCAATCAAGAACAATAGTTTAATTCCCCAAAGTCCGATGTCACAAGTGCATGAGCATCTATTGGATTATATAATACTACTACAACAATTGTTTGGAATAGGAAATAAACAAAATATAGTGAATGAATAGGAAGGGGACTCCATGTGCTGCGGACTGTAACATGAAATGCAGCTCACCACAAAGTCTCCTCAGCAGTTGCGCCTACGCGCATGTATGACCACCAAATGTACCTGTCTCAGTACCTATACAATTAATGCATAAGTTTAGTATGAGTACGTAAATCACATGTACCCAGTAAGTATCTAGTATAACCTCGAAGAAGTAGAGCCGAGAGATCGACATCGACACTTATTAATGGTCCAGTAATCAAAGTACAATAAAAGTAGATATGTATGAAGCCTAGCAAGTAGCAGTGAAAATATATATTTTTGTATAACATAGTCCTCACCCAAAAAATAAATACGAAATTCTCAAATACCGAATGTAACCTAGAATAAAATATAAATGACCAATATCAGGTATAAATCTCAAATTTGAGTTAGGATACTCATATAAGTGTTACGCACGATTTTGCCGAGGTGAATGACCCGATCCCGTAAAAGTATTTCATAGAACTGCCAGAGAAAACAACCCGATCCTATAAATGCATCTCATAATCCTGCCGAGGCGAATGGCTCGTTCTCATAAGAGTGTGCTACATGATACCGTCTAGGTCGTACCTCCCGATCCATAGATGAATCTCATAATACTTTTGACGGACAAATAGCTCGATCCATAAATATATCTCATGATCCTTTAGAGGCAAACGACTTGCTCCTACAAGAGTAGTGTTGAGGCGATCAGCCCGATCCTATAAAGATTTTGAAAATTTTGATGGGTCAGCAGCCAACTTAAGAAATCAAGAAACTTTCGGACAAAAAATCACAACACAGAAGTAATCCATAAGAGAAAGTATCATTTCCGCGGCTAATCAAGTAGTGCGCCAAGCTTCTAGAATAGCAAATCTTGATACGCTATGCAAGTCTAGTCTTAGGATAAAACATGATCATTTGAACATGTAAGAATAACTCAAGTAATACATTTAAAGCATGGTGTGAGTCTAAGTCTACTCGGACATAAACAAAAATCTAGTATTGTAACGACCTGGCCGGTTATTTTGAGTACTTTAACCTTGTTCCCCCTATTTTATGCTTTACATATGTGTATTTATGGTTACATGATTTGCGGGGGTAGCTGGTTTGGTTTCAGGAAAGTTTCAGACTGAATTGGGATACTTAGTCCCAAGGTTGGAATTAAGTTGAAAGAGTTGACCAGAGTTTGACTTTTGTATAGACAACTCCAGAATGGTGTTTTGATTATTCCAACAACTACGTTTGGTGATTTTGGACTTAGGCATATGTCCGGATTTGGATTTGAAAGCCCGTAGGTTGGTTTGATGCTTTTTGGCGAAAGTTAGAATGTTGGAGGTATGGAAGGTTGAGAGGTTTGACTGAGAGTTAATATTGTTGATATTGGGTTCGGATTTTGGTTTTAGGAGTTGGAATAGATCCGTTGTATCATTTAGGACTTGTATGCAAAATTTGAGGTCATTCCGGGAGGGTATCATGTGATTCAGCATGAGTTTTAAAAGTTGGAAGATCATTAGTTCATTAGGCTTGAATTGAGGTGCGATTCATGGTTTTGATGTTGTTTCGGGTGATTTGAGGTCTCGAATAGGTTCGTGTTATGTTTTTGCATAGCTGATATCTGATGTTTGGTTTCCTTCTTCACGATCACAGAGAGGAAGATGCGATCGCGTAGTGCTATACGGTGGTAGGTGGGTTTTTTACTTCGTGTCTGCGAAGAGGGGGACGCGTTCGTGGAGCATTAGGCATCGTGAACGCGAGCAAGGAGCCACGTACGTGTATAATGAAGGTAAGGATGATGATGGAACATAGCTATTGTGCGTTTTGTCATCGTGTTCGCGAATGGTATGTTGCGTTCCCGTAAGAGGTCTTTGGTAGCTGTACATTTTGTTCTTCGCGATCGCGAAGCTATTTCCGCGATCATGATGCATACACCTGGGCAGATTATTTAACATCTCTATTTCAAGGTCGGAATTAAATG
The DNA here is from genome assembly GCA_002018475.1 of Nicotiana obtusifolia. Taxonomy (NCBI): domain Eukaryota; kingdom Viridiplantae; phylum Streptophyta; class Magnoliopsida; order Solanales; family Solanaceae; genus Nicotiana; species Nicotiana obtusifolia. Next base: position 56,671 of record MCJB01001403.1, on the reverse strand, counting down.
AAATTGGTATGGTTGAACTCGTAATTGAATGTGTATTCATTATTTATGAGTTTGACTAGGTTCTGGGGTGCGGACCCGAAGTTAACCTTTTGGGTTGACTTTTTGATTTCAATAAAGATCAAAGCTTTATTGTTTGAAGTTGTTTACAACATTATTTGATGATATTAAGTTATTTATGACTAGATTCGAGTCGTTCGAATGTTGATTTATGTGGGATAGGCTTTTTGGAATATTGATTTGTGCATTTCTGAGGTAAGTAACATTTCTAAACTTGGATTTGAGGGAAATTATTCCTTGGAACTATGTTATTTGCGATGTGTTGGAGTGGGACACAAGCTAGGCGACAGGCGTGTCTGCGTGCACCGGAGTAGTCGTGATCCGAGTGGACTTTAGACTATACTTGGACTTGTATTGCTATCACGCCTTGTTGTATCTGTGTTCGCCTTACTTTTTTGATTATCTGAGCTTTAGTTCATGTTAAAAATCTTGTTTAGGCTATGTGATTAATTGGTTGAGACATAATAGGGCTATTTCTGCTGCTTTGAGTTATCTATATTAACTATAGTTATACACCCTATCATGATTCTTCATTTGCATACCATAACTCAGTCTCTATACTTTATTCATTGTTACATCATGTTGTTGTTATTTTCCATATGTGATACTGTTTGGGCTGAGTGATATGAGATTGTGAGCCCTTGAGACTTAAGAGGTTGATGACTGAGGTGGGCCCTAGACTTGTGTTGAGAGTGTTATATGGATTGGGTTGCATGCCGTAACAGGCCATATTGGCTTTATTGTTACTTGGATCGGGTTGCACGCCGCAACAGGCTTTATTGGCTTTTTGATTAGCACTTCGGCAGGATCCGTGCCTCTATAGTCTAACATGCCAGCAGTGAGCGCAGGCACACTGATATGTACACGTGCTTTGGTGAGGGACATTGATGCCACGCACCCGTACAATGCTGAGTGATTGTGTGTGTGTGATGAAGTGGGCATTTGAGTCAGGTACCTTGAGTGTGCTAAGAGTGAGAGTACTTGAAGATATCACTGTGAAATCATTTACTTGACATGTATATTTGACTTGTAAGCATAGAGATATATGTTCCTCAGGCTAGCAGGTAAAAGAAATGTTCTTATCCGTGTTGGTATGTAACTGTTATACTTGGAAGCATGTCTAAACTTTTGTAATGTGAACGAGCAAAATATGATAATTCCTTTGAGCTATTTATTATTTTTGTCATCATTATATCCTGTGTTATTATTGAAATTGACCTCTGATTGTTTCACCTCAGCTCATCATTGCTTTCACCCCAAGGTTAGGTTTGTTACTTATTGAATACATGGGGTCGGTTGTTACTCATACTATTCTCTGCACTTCATGTGCAGATCCAGGTACTTCCAGATGTGGTGATTGCTAGAACTGTGTTGGTACCAGTACTTGAGAGACTGTGAGGTAGCTACTATTATGTCCGCATACCTTGAATTCCTATTTCATTTATTTCCTTTGTTACTATTCTATTGTCCAGAAAGTTGTATCGAGGAATTGGCTTTATATATTTTTATATTCAGTAGTGCAAATGTACTCGTTGATACCACATCATTGGGATGGTAGTAGCAATATTGTTATTGTTTTCTCAGTTATTTCATGATATTTCCATTTTTGAGTTTATTAAACCTTGTTTTATCAAATTCGTTATTACAGTGTGACTGTTGGCTTGCCTAGAAAGTGGTGTTAGGCGTCGTCGCGGCTCCAGTGGAGTTGGTTCGTGACAAGTTGGTATCAGAGCACTAGGTTGGTTAGGTCTCATGAGTCATAAGAAAGTTTTGTAGAGTCTTGCGGATTAGTACGGAGACGTCTGTACTTATCTTTGAGAGGCTACCGAACTGTTAGGAAAACTTCACTTTCTTGTATTCTTATCGTGCGGATTTTTTATTTTCGAAGTTGGAACCTTTATTTTCTATTCTTTTACATATGGTGAGCATACGTTTAGATGGATCAGGTGATCAGGCACAATTACCACCAGTTAGGGCCACGAGAGGCCGGGGCCAAGGTAGAGGCCGAGGTAGGGTTCGCACTACAGCTAGAGCGGCACTTGTGGAGCTGCCAGTTGCTCCAGTAGAGGGGTAGATGCCGGATACTGTTGAGCCAGTGGGACCATCTCAGACACCGGCACTACCTTTTATGATACCCAGTCTTCAGGAGGCTTTGATTCAGATTTTGAGTGTGTGTACGGGTTTGGATCAGGCGGTTTCGATGCCAGCTGCACCAGCTACCTCACAGGCTAGGGAAGAACCCAGACTCCTGCCATCCGTAATTTAGAGCAGCTATCTCAGGATCATGAGACACCAAGGGTGTTACCAGTTCAGTCAGTTGTTGCTTCTCAGACCGAGGTTGGCCCACCTATGACTAATGAGGAGAAAAAGAGGCTGGAGCGGTTTGGGAGGCTTAAACCGCTAGAGTTCAGCGGAGGGGAGTTAGAGGATGCTCAGGACTTTTTAGGACAGTGTCAGCGGATTCTTCACACAACGGGTATTTTGGAGACCACTGGAGTTGCATTTACTACTTTTCATCTGATAGGGGTAGCCTGCAGATGGTGGCAGGCTTATGAGTTCAGAGGGCCAACTGGCGAAGCACTAATTATGTGGCATGAGTTCTCAGTTCTCTTCTTAAAAATGTTTGTTCCTCAGACTCGCAGAGACGAGCTGCATAGAGATTTTGAGCAACTGCGCTAGGGATACATGATTGTGACTCAGTATTCTATGAGATTCGGATTTGGTTCATCATGCAGTATGGTTGGTTCCCATGGAGAGAGAGAGGACCAAGAGGTTCATTGATGGCCTCAACTATGGTCAACATTACAGTTTGGCTCGAGAAGCCGAGGCGACCAGGTGGACAAGATTGCTAGGCGCATAGAGTAGGTTCACGGACTTAAGCGCGAGGAGAGGGAGGGCAAGAGGTTCTGTGGTTCATGTGGTTTTAGTGGTACCTCATCTGGAGGCCAGTCACATCATAGCAGGGGTCGTCTTTATAGGACCGCTCATATGGCTCGTTAGGTTCCCTTTGGTTCATTAGCTAGTTGAATCGCGCTCAAATGCACACCTCAAAACAAGGTATGAAACGGTCAATTGCAATTATAGTAACCCAACGAAGAGTCAGGATCAAATCCATAGGGAGCTAGATGGGAGTTAGGAGTATATATTCTAATGCGTGAAATTGAATTACTTAATTTGCACTTCCACAAGAAAGGGTTTTGTTTCTATATCTATATTAAAACTAAATATTGCAAAATAGAGAAATAAGACTAAGATAATTGTTTTTGATGTTTTTCAAATAGGTAAAAACCTAGCGATGTGACCATTACCTAGGTGTTTTCCTAATGGGATAAAACTTTAATGCTTGTTTTGTTAATCGGGGTGTCTTATGGCTATCAACTCTTAATTATCCACTCAATACCTCTCGGTCAGGGAATGGTTTTACCCAATTTGTCTTTCTCAAGACCAAATGTGTATCACACAATACAGTTGATAAAAGCTCAAGTGGGGTTATTAATATCTCTAGGTTGAACCCTTTAATTGGGTTAATCAATCTTTGATTGACCCAATTCCTTGATAGCCAATTTTTCCTAGACCAAGTCTCTCTTTCTCAAGCAGAGGCTAAGTCAAATAGGCATTAACTAATGTTTGCATTCATTAATTCAACAAATTAAAGCATGAACTAGGCTAAATAATAAACACTCAATGATAAACAAGCACTAATTTAACTATCCATAAGGTGAACACACTAGAGTTGGGTCACAACCCTAGTAAAAATCTAGCTACTCATGCTTGAAATTGAAGAAAGAGAAAAAGAAATACTAATTAAACTCGTAATGTAAAGTTAAAGTGATAAAATCTATAGTAAAATACACCAAAGTATTGAAAACTTCCAAAAGAGGCAAAGAAAAACGGTTACAGGACTTGCTGATGTCAAAACTTAACCTAATTTTATGGAACTTGTCTATTTATACAAGGCTGGAAATTTCAGATAAAAATTCCCTTCAGGAGGTTCTGCTGCTGTACAATTTCATGTGCGGTCCATAGAATTCTTCATCTTGCAGGATCTGATATTCTGTGGCCGCACAATTATGAGCTGCGGCCGCGAGATAACATTTCTGCATTCCGCAGATTTAGCAATGCGGCCGCAACCTAGTCTTTTGCAGTCCGCACTTTTATGTCTGCGGTAGCAAGGCACTTCTTCTGCGGCTACACAATTCATGTGCGGTCCGCAATTCTGAGGGACTCGGAATATGGAAATTTTGCACACCTTCTAAAGTTGGTCTCAAGCTCTTCTTTTGCGGCCGCACAATTCATGTGCGATCCACAATTTGCTAGAAAGTTTGATGTGTTTTCCTTCATTGTTTGCGGCCGTAGATGGAATTCTGCGGACTGCATTTTGTAAGCTTATGTGCCTCTTATCGCCTTGTGTTTAGACTTCTCCTTTTTGAATCGGATTTCATCTCGGGAGTTCAACTTCCAACATTCATGCCATTTTGCACATTTTATTCGTTTTGGTAACACAACTCAATGCTTTTAGACTAAAATAAAAGCTAAAAGGCGCTAATAAGTAGTCAAAATCCCCAGTTATCAACTCCCCCAAACTTAAGTCTTTGCTTGTCCTCAAGCAAACAAAATGGTTAGCACCTCCACAAGTTGAGGGTCATTTCCGCAATTCAAAGGTGAGTCATTCACATATCAGTTGGGACCAACAATTACCCACACTAATTATGTATTATCAACAAGGCAATAAGTTAAACATTTATGCACATATAATTCTAATGTGACACATGAGCATCAAGAGTTGACTTTATTCATCAAGGAAGCTCGCTCTCTCATGTAGGTCATTGTGGATCTCAAATTCCTCCTCCTCTATTCTCCGTTCGCCTAGCTCACTTAAGAATTTTAGCACTCAATCCAAAGATTTATGAAAGGTTCACTCATCTCTCTCAAGAGAATGTCGCAAGTGTGGCTTCAAGTACCGTAGGCTTGCCCCTCATGTAGATCGCCACTAATGTAAGCCTACTCAGCGGGTAGGACCTCTTTTGAGATGTAATGAAGGCTTTTGGGTTAGGGTTGGATACGATATGGTTGAGTGGTTACACCTTTCCTTAAGCACTCCATCTTTTTATTCTCGGCTCATACCTTGCCAACTATTTTAGGCATTTTCTTTTCCTTGGGGGACTGGAGAGACTTAACATCACTCTTTCTTGATCATTACACTTATATTTGTCTATGTTTGGGCTCATTGCGTTTCTTTGAATCGCTTCAAATCTTCTGCTTATTCATTTTTTATGCAAGTTTCTTTTTGTTCTTTTCTTTTCTTTGCCTTTTCTTCTCATCATTTCTTTTTCTCTTTTTGTGACTTGATACCCTTTTTCAATTTCCTCGTCTCTCCCCCAAACTTACGTTTTTAGCCATTTGTTTCACTTGAGTGTTAAGGAAATCTCGGGTGCCAAGAGAGGGTCACAATAGAACGGGTAATGGCTTGTAATATGGTTTTCAAATGAGAAAGGCTAAAGGCTCGAAGAGGTTGACTAGGGATAACATCATTAGTAGGCAATAGAAAACTCAAACGGGCCAAGGAACACCTACAATCACTTCTCAATCCAAGAAAAACATAGGATTTCGCCTTCAAACATATTTGGGGCAGGTTCTAAACTTTTCACACGGGTACTTGGACTAACAACAAAGCATCTTACCCCTCAAGCAACTAGTTGTTAAAGAGGAAAGAGTCGATGGCCCACAAGGACTACATTCAAGATTGAAAATCACTTTGGTTCAATTAAACCACTAGATGGTTGCCTAAGTCAACACAAGAATCAAAAAGTCACTAACTAGAACTATTTCTTTCAAAAACCTTGTTTCTAACCATAAGCACGTAGTTAAGTGTGTTGGTACCAAGTGAAGCATGTTTGACTCTTGGAGCATGACTTAATTAGGTCTATTTATTCATTACTACTACTACTATTACCTAAACCAAAAAATGGAATCAGTCCCTTAAGAAGGTTGTCATGCCATCCATCGTTGAGAAGAGTCACCTGGTTCACACAAAAACTACCTTTGGAAATAACCGTGGCATTAAGAAAACCAAAGGCTTATTATCTACTAAAATATAAAAAGAAGTTACTAAATCCAGAAGAAGCTATTAATTCAAAAAGAAGCTACTCACTTAAACACTAACTAATAAGAAAACAAACATAAAGACGCTACAAAGAAAAAAAAACTATTTAAAGCCTAACGAACATACATAATGGGGGAGAAAGAGAAGATATATACGTAATGAGAGAAGAAGAGATAATATATACAGAATAAGGAAATAGAAGAAAAATATTGTCAAGTTATTACAAACCAATTGTCTCCTAATCAATAAGATCAAATAAACTCCCCCCCCCCCCTCGAATAAAAATAAGCATTGTCCCTATGCTTAACAAAATAAGAGTAAAGGAAGGGAGAGAGTGAAGAAGACTCCCTATGGCTCCTTGGACATCTCTGTGTCCCCAGCAATGTCACCACCCTCAGCCTCTTCTAACTGGATCTCATCATCCTTAACTTTGGAAGTGACTGGGTTGGTAAACATCTGACGCACTGCCTCGGCAGTATCGACAGCAGAGTCTGGCTCCTCAGACTGGCCATCGGTGTTGTTGGTGTTGTAGGATCTAGGCTTGGGTGGTGTGGGTCAATCAGCATGTTGAATGGAATATCTCCGGCTGCAGCAAGCTTGCTAACCTGTCTTCGGAGCTTGTCCACTGACTTCTTGGAGGCCTAGGACTTTATCATCTTCTTTACTTTGTTGCCTAGCTCTTCAATCACTGGCCCATGCTGCACCAATGTAGCTATGATTGTCTTCCGATTCTCCAGGAGCTTCTTCAGAGTTTCTTCCACTGATGGGAGCATCGGAGGTGCCAGAATAGAAGACTGTACTGCAACAGTACTGGATAAGTTAGACAACTTTGTAGTGGCTGTCTGCATCTAGTTATTGAGGCTTGCCAATGTCTGGAAGACTCGCAATGCAAAAAGTGGAGCAGTAGGCATGGGCACCGGCTTCAAAGCCAAGGTGGAACTTGTGGCAGGGACTACTGTGGGAACTGAGGATGGTGGTGGAGGCATGGCTGCAGCACTAGATGAAGGCTCGGCCGAAGTGAACGGAATTTCAACTGCCTTTGCAACTACCACCGATGGCTCATCAGACTGGCATGTGGTGGTAGATGGCTGACCCTTTTTCCTAGGGTTGTGTACATCCATCAGTGAGTACCATGATAAGGGCTTCTTTGGCCGCACCTTTGTATCAAAATCCCTCGGCTCTACCCTCGCATCCGTGAGATGCTCTGCAATGGTATTAGGATACGGGTAGGATGTGTCAGCTTCCCAAGAAACCACAGAGATGTTGGCCGACATCACGACACTCACATTGATAGGATACCCGGCCATGATGGAAGCAACTGGAACAGCTCGAGGGATTGGAAGATATGTCTCGTTCTGGCACGGGTTTTGTCTGCTGCAAACAAAGGTTTGCCACCCCTTTGCCTCAAAGCTCAGCGTACTTCTGTGAATAGAAACCGCTGCTCTGATCCATGGTGGTGGTGGCCCAGGAGCTGCTAAAATCTAAGCAAGCCAAGGACGAGCTGCATTCCCAAGTGCACATTTCTCTAAGTACTTTGTGGGCTCGACATCATCAAACCCCAAGTAGGTGTTCATTGTGTGCTGATAAAATCCCACTTTGAGTTTCCTCACTTTAGTCACCTTGTCCCTTTCTTGATATGTGTCACATTGGCGTAGAATTTCCGGACTAGGTACTCCTTCGCATCCACTACGCTTTGGGTAAACCACATCCACCCTTTGCGTTCCCAAAATTGCCTTAAAACTGCAGGGTTATACTTTTCTAAATCTTGAAACTGAAATTGTTGTTCAAGAGCGAGCGACCTCACTGGCCACCAATCACGAAAGCTGGAGAAAGAAGCCAAACTGACAAACCTCTTTCTTCTTCGACCGCTCAAGGCCGACAACTGTAGCATCTTCCCCTCTGCCATCATCCAGGATTTCCCGAACTGATGTCTCTGGTGCCTGGGGGACATGTGTAGTAGAAGGCTCAGAAGCCTGACTGGCACTCTGCGAACCCTAGGAAGTGATGTGTGATGTGGATGACTCGTCCCTGCGCTGATACCTCTCTGGAGGCCTTGACTAGACAGGCGGCTGCTCATGTACAGAGGCTGAGTTGCCTTCAGATGCTTCCCTAGATGGGGCATGAGAACTGATCTTGAAAGGTATACACCTCTCCCTCTACCGACTGTCGTCTTCTTTCTGATTTCAAGCTGTTGGGAACTAGGTAAGGGTCTCTTCCCTCATCCTCGAGAAGGGTCACCCCTTCCTTTTGAAGTGTTGCCCCTGCCTATAGATCGCATCATTTTCTGTACCAAGCAAAGGCGATTGTTATATGCAATTCAAGTTTAGACATACAATGAATGTAAGGATACACTAGAAGATACAGTGAGGGACACAGTTGAAACATGTTTGCAGGGTAGAGATTTGCAGTCCGTAGATTTTTCATTGCGGTCGCAAAATGGGACTTGCGGACCGCACAATTCTCATTTGCGGCCGTAGAATTGGATTGCGATCCGCACATTTATCATTGCCGCCGCAACTCAGATGCCACCAACATGCCAACTCTCAGATAACAGAGAATTGGCTCTTTTGCGGCCGCAACATGTTTTCTGCGGTCCGCACAAATTGTCTTGCTGCTGCACATGAGAGTCACCAATTTGACAACTCTCTGATCACAGGAAATAGGTTGTTCTGCGGCTGCAATGGGATTTCTGCGGTCTGCACATTTTTCATTGCGGCCGCAAAACCATGCCCTACTAAAGTACCCTAGACTTAGCTTCTATGGACCGCATAATTTCTTGTGCGGCCGCAGAGTTCAACCTATTACGAACAGACAATCCTTGTTACCTAGGGCTTGCAATTGTTTGAACAATTTTTACATAGAAACAACATCTAAGTACGGAAATCTATTTACCCATTCCCCTTAGAGCATTTTCTAATCTACCCAGTACAGATTTACCCCACATGGTTGTTCAAATAGATTCAATAAACAAATGCTCTAAATTTCTACTAAAAAATCAAAGAATTAAAAGAAATTAACAAGATGATGAAGCATACCAGCTATGAATGAGAGCAAGAGATGAGTGATCAACAGATGCTAGGCGTACAGGCAGATAATTAAAGATGAAATTCCAAATTTTGTGCAAGTTGTGAGCTCAGAGAGGGAAAAGGGAACAGTGCCCTAGCCTTTCTATTTATGATGTTCGATGTTTGCCAAGAGACGGGGAAGTGAGTGCGCCAGCAAAATTCCTATTGGGGACCACACTCTATTACGTGGGGGACCAGTTGCCCTTTTGTTTTGCATTCCACCGAATTTAGTGTGCGGCTGCAGATTTAGTTACGGAGTGCAAATTTTGAGTTGTGACCGTAGATTGGCCATTTTTCTGACTGACCAACTTCAGAGAACTATCACCTTCCACCTTCAATTTGTGCGGTCCGAAATGCAATTGAGCGGCCGCAGAGCACCTTTTGCTGCAGTAGCCATAATTGTGCGGTCTGCACAATACAATTGCAGTCCGCAATTCTTTCCGTACATAACCATATTTCTAGGAACAATTCATGTAAAGAACATTCATCCCTGAAACACACTTCAAATGACACCTAACTACAAAAGAAGAAAAGAAAAGAAAAAGAAACATGGGTTGCCTCACAAGAAGCGCCTGATTTAACGTCGTGGCACGACGCAGATTACCATCATTTGAAATGAATCACCGTCATGATGTGGCCATCACCAACTTTTTTTCCAAATAATTCTTCACCCAGTGACCATTGACTCGGAATACCTCATTGTTTTGGTTCTACAAGTCCATAGCACCAAAAAGTGTCACACCCACAATTTCAAAGGGACCACTCCATTTAGACTTTAGCTTTCCTGGAAACATCCTCTACCATGAGTTGAACAACAATACAAGATCACCCACCTTGAACTCTTTGTTCCAAATGTATTTGTCATGAAATATTTCATCTTTCTTTGTACAAGGACGAACTTGCATAAGCATGGTACCGGAACTCATCCAATTCATTCAAATGTGCAACCCTCAAGTTAGCGGCTACATCCCAATCACGATTCAACTTCTTTAGAGCCCACATGGCTTTGTACTCAAGTTCCACCGGAAGATGACAAGCTTTGTCGAACATCAAACGGTATGGAGACATTCAGATAGGAGATTTGAAAGCAGTACGATAAGCCCATAATGCATCATCAAGCTTCTTCGACCAATCTGTCCAGTTAGCATTCAATATTTTGGACAAGATACTCTTTATCTCCCAGTTGGAGACCTCCAATTGATCGCTGGCTTATGGATGATAGGGAGTCGTAACTTTATGAGTAACACTATACTTGCTAAGTAAAGTGTCAAAATCCTTGTTGCAAAAATACGACCCCTCATCGCTTATGATAGTCTGCGGAGTATCAAACCTTGTGAAAATATTCTTCTTCAAGAACGCCACCACACTCCTTGCTTCGTTGTTAGGTAGAGCAATGGTCTCAACCCGTTTAGACACATAATCAACCACGACCAAGATGTAGGTATTTTCATAAGAACTCACAAAAGGACCCATGAAATCAGTACCCCACACATCAAAGATTTCCATCTCCAAAATGGTAGTGAGAGGCATTTCATTCTTCTTCGAGATTCCACCAGCCCATTGACATTCATCATATCTTTTCACTAAATCACTTGCATCCTTGTAAAAAGTGGGCCAATAGAAACCACAACTTAGGACTTTGGCCGCCATTCATGCTCCACCATGGTGACCACCATATGGTGAAGAATGGCAAGACCAAGAATATCACTTTTCTCTTCTTCTGGTACATGGTTAGGCATATATAGAGTATAATCGATAGCCCGAACCGATAAAATACTAATGGATTATCGATATCGGGCTATTGGATAAATAGTTCGATAACTGTTTAATGTTATATCACTATTGGGTTATCGGTTCGGGTCTCGGTTTACCAAATTTATTAACGGTTTAACCGATAGCCCAATAAGCTTTAACGAAATTATAATTTTACCCTTTAAGTATATAAAGCCACCTTATGGCTTCATTCTCTCATTCTCTTAATTCTCTCAATTCTCTTGACAGTTACTCTTCATCTTCAAACATTAAACCTTAAAGTAAGTTTTAAACTTTTCTAAATTATCATCTTAATTCTTCAGTTAAGATTTTTTAGTTTTAAGCTTTAAAGAATCTGTAGTATTTGCAAGATTAGGATTTTATATTTTCCTATGAGTTATGTAGCCCGCAGTGAGATAATTAATAAGATTAGATTGTTGAATGTCTTATTCCTTACTCTTAGCAAATTATAACTTTGAAAATTAAGATCGTTCATTGGGATTTTCAAATGCAAAGGAAGTTTTCTTTTTTAAAATTGAAATTTAATCCCACTTACTCAAGACCGAAAATTCAACTCCTTTCTCTTAACAGTATGATCACGATTTCTTTAATAAAAACATGAAATTTTAGGATATTTTTTATTCTTATCGGGTAAACCAATAAGGATCGATAACCGTCTAACCGATACCTGATAACCGATATCTTATCGGTTCGGTTATCGGTTTAGCACATTCATAAATTGATAATCGATATACTGAACCGATAACATTCACAACTGAATTGAACCGACCAATGGCCACCCCTAGGTACACATCTTTTAATTACTCCATCCGTACAAATCCGAAAAAGGTATGGCTCATCCCAATAATAATCTTGACAATCCCGTTTGAGCTTCTTCCTTTGATTTGAAGAGAACTCATCCAGGATAACACCACACACAGGGAAGTTTGCTAGATTCGCGAACCAAGACACCTCCTTCATTGAAATAGCCAAGAGTTGCTCATTGGGGAAGGAGTCATTGAATTCACGGCCATCATGCGGCCTCCCCTCCTCCTCCAAACAAGACAAGTGGTCCCCCACTTGATTTTCACTCCCTTTTCGATCTTGGATGTCAATTTCAAACTCTTGCAACAAAATCACCCATCTCATCAACCGAGCTTTGGAATATTTCTTGCTCATAAGATAACGAAGTGCCGCATGATCCGTGTCGACAATAACCTTCGCGCGCATCAAGTACAAGCGGAACTTCTCAATTGCAAACACAATGGCAAGAAGCTCTTTATCCTTAACGGAGAAGTTGACTTGGGCACCATTCATGGTCTTACTAGCATAGTAGACCGGATGAAAAATCTTGTTGATGGGCTGCCCCAAAACAGCTCCAACGGCTACATCACTAGCATCGCACATGAGCTCAAAAGGGATACTCTAATTAGGAGCGGTGATAATGGGAGTGGTCGTCTACTTAAACTTTAACAATTCAAAGGTCTTCAGTCTAAATGGCAACAGTGCTAGGGGACCAGATGGCTTCACAGGTGCTTTCTATCAAACATGCTGGGACATAATACGAGAGACATACATAATATGGCTATGGCTTTCTTATCAGGGAAACAGTTACCAAAATGTGTTACACACACAAACCTGGTACTGCTGCCCAAAAAGAAAGAAGTGACAACATTCTCATATATGAGGCCCATTAGCTTAAGCAATTTTGTTAACAAAATCTTTTCAAGAATAATTCATGAAAGATTGGTAGAGCTGCTGCCTAACTTAATCTCCCAAGAACAAGCTGGCTTTGTTAAAGGCAGGATCATTGCCGAAAATGTCCTTCTAACTCAAGAAATCATTATAGACATCAGACTCAGAACAAAAGATGGATCAAATGTGGTAATCAAGCTTGACATGACAAAAGCTTTCGACAAACTGTCCTGGCTATTTTTGACTAACACTCTGAGAAAGATGGGTTTCTATGAGACCTTCATTGGTATGGTCTTTGGCATCATTGGCAACAATTGGTACTCAGTTCTCATAAATGGTCAATCACATGGTTTTTTCAAATCATCAAGAAGAGTCAAGCAAGGAGATCCACTATCACCTGCATTATTTATTCTTGTTGCTGAAGCTCTTTCAAGAGGTCTAAATGCTCTTCACTTTAATCCATACTTCTGTGGATATGGACTACCCAAATGGAGCCCAAAGATAAACCACCTAGCATATGCAGATGACACCATCATTTTCACTTCATCTGATGTCACTTCCATACAACTAATAATGGAAACCTTAACTGCGTATGAGACATCATCAGGGCAGAAAATCAACAAGTGCAAATCAGCAGTGTATCTAGATCACTCAGCCAACTATGAGGTGGTTACAAAGGTGGAGAGCATCACAGGTATAAAAAAGCAGGATTTCCCCTTCACATACCTAGCATGCCCCATATTCTACTCCAGAAGGAAGATGTCACACTATTAAGAACTCACCAACAAAGTTTTAAACAAGCTGCAGTCATGGAAAGGAAAACTACTCTCAGTGGGAGGCAGAGCAATTCTAATCACACATATCCTCCAAAGCATGCCCATATATCTTCTCTCTACTGTCAAACTCCCAAAAATGTCATAAACAAACTTCACAAACTCTTTGCTCAATTCTTCTGGAGCAACACCATAGGAGGCAAGAGCAGGCACTGGGCTTCCTGGAACACACTATATACCCCATGTGAAGAGGGAGGAGAAGGCTTCAAATCCTTACATGATGTGTCAAAGGATCTGTTCTACAAACTGTGGTGGAATTTCAGAACCAAACCAAGTCTCTGGAGTGCTTTCATGAGTCAAAAATACTTTAAGAAGTTAAATGCAATCATAGTTCCATGGAAAAAAGGATCACACATATGGAGAAAGATGCTTGAATGCAGTGACATCATTGAGCATCAAATCATTTGGCATCCCAAAATGGGATCTTGACTATTCTGGTTTGATAACTGGACAGGTTTGGGAGCACTATACTTCACTGTACCAAATGATTTTCCAATTGATGAAACCATACACAATGTGTATGTTGTACTGCAGAATGATGGAAACTGGAATCTGGGAAAAATCTCAGAAATCCTGCCCCAAGATTTAGCACTGCACATAGCAGAAAATATCAAGCCACCAAATAAAGAAAACAACATAGATACAACATATTGAATGCTAGAACCTCAAGGTCACTTTAGTGTCAAAACTGCCTGGGAGTATCTCAGAAAGAGGGATGAATGATGAGCCGGAGAATTTTGGCACATTTTGATACTACTTGCTTAGATTTTAACTTGTTTTACGTGCAAATTCCCTCGGTACTTATGTAATTTTAGTGTATTTGCAGTATATCAAGTGTAAGGACCTAAAAGCGTGGAAAAGAGCTCAAAAAATCAACTAAAGACAAGAAAAGAGTAGAAAAGCATCATAGAGGTGAATATGCGATCGCAAACATCACATGCGAGCCGCATACTTCACGTTAAAATCGCAAACTAAGACAGACTTCTGGGCAAACATTCATGTCAAGAATGCGGTCGCATATGCGACCGCATAACTATTATGCGAGCTGCATAGGTGTACATGGAGATCGCATACACAAGCAGTGTTTTGGATGAAGTTCAGAGTCAGAAGTGCGATCGCATAACTGGAATGCTAACCGCAGATCAAGTATGAAGTTTACTGTATGATGGAATCGAGATGCAGAATGCGGTTGCATATCTCTAATGCGGACAACATATCATGAATGCTATGAAGGTACAACCCAGGGGTGAAATCTGGGCGTGTAAGAAATGCGGACCACATTTTTGTTATGCGACATAAATGCCGTCACATTGTTGACTTTAGGGGCAAATCAGTCCGAATTTCGCTTCGGTTTTTGGGCCTCTATAAATAGGTCTAATAGGGTTTTGTGGGGGGAATCTTGTCAGAATTTAGAGCAGAAAGTACAAGGCTTGAATTATTTTATCTCTTGGAAGCTTTTTGGATCAATTATCTTCTACTTTGTAAGCGTTATGACAATTATTATTCTTTCAATTTCAGTGTTTAGCATGAGTAGCTAATTCTAAACACTAAGGTTGTGAACCCTAAATGGGTATGATGTTATTGGGTGTTTGATATTGAATATATTTTCAACGGTTGATTGATATTTGTTTACTTCTTATTCCTTAAACAATTGTTGGTGGTTGCAAACATTAACAAACGCCATTGAATTCCGTCTTTGCTTGGGAAAGCGAGGTAGAATTTGGTAGAAGTAAATAACAAAGACTCAAGGCTTTAAACCTTGTTTAATAAATCGCTTAGGAATAAGTGGGTTTTAATTTGGCATAAATTGATTGTTCTTAATCACAACTCTTTTGTATTTGGAAAAATCATAAAGAGGAAATATTACCCAACTATTGAAAAATATTGGGTAGTCAATTAGACATCAATTGCATATCAAAAGATTCTTCCGTTGTAAATATATCATATTGACATCGATAGCGTGATATTTCATAAAGGGGGACACAACCTTGGTTTCCTTAATCATATTTTCATATTCATAATATTGCAATTAGTCTTTATTTAAAACTAAATTCAATTCATACTTCTGTTACAATTACTTGATAGAATTACGACTGTAGTTGAGTAGTACGCTAATTAAGTAAACGTTTCACACCTATTCCCTGTGGGATTCGACCCCAACCTTGTTGGGTTATTATATTTGACACCGATCGCTTACACTGTTTATTAAGGTGTAATTTGAGCGTATCAATGAACCCAAAAGAGCATTCACAAAGATTCGGGTACAAGGGCTGCCTTTTAAGATTGCATTCTTTATGTGGAAGGTATGGAAGGCTAAACTGCCTTTAGACGACTTCATGAAGAGACTGGGATATCAAATTCCATCAAAATGTTGGTGCTGCACAGAACCAAAGGAAGAAACCATGGTGCACCTCTTCTACACATCCAACACTGCAACTAAGGTCTGGAAATACTTTCTCTCAAGAGCAAAAATAAAATGGGAAGGTTTAACCTTTCACCAAGCAATAATAAATTGCTGGATAGCACAAGTGGTTCCCAGGCTTCAACCAATATTACAAGTTGTCCCATCATGCATTGTATGGGAACTCGGGAAAAGAAAAAACAGCTGCAAATATGGAGAACAAGTTACCATCAGCAGAGTCATCTATCAGATCTCCACATCACTGCAGGCATTGGTCCAAACTAGAAAGCCGGGAATCAAGGCACCTCACACATGGCAAGACCTGCTGCACATGATGGAAAACTACACCCCAAGAGTAAAATACAATAAGGTGATCTGGGAATTCCCAATGGCAGGATGGATCAAGGTCAACACTGATGGAGCATCCAAAAGGAACCCAGGTAGAAGCTCAATAGGTTTTTGTCTGAGAGATAAAGCAGGGGAGATCATATATGCACTTGAAAAAGAAACACCAGAAGGAAAAAATACAACAGCAGAAGCTACAGCCATAGTAGAGGCACTGAGGTATTTCAGATCACACAATTATTCCCACATCTGGCTGCAAATAGACTTAATGCTTCTAAACAACACAATCAATGAAACATGGAAACCACCTTGGTGAATAACTGAGCAGGTAGAGGAGGTGCTGCAAATAAAAGAAGCCCTCACACTCAAGGTCACACACATATAAAGGGAAGGAAACAAGTAAGCTGACCATCTAGCCAACTATGCACTTGAAACTGGAAGAACTGAATGCCACAGCTTTTGACATTTAGATGCACAAGGGCGAAAGATACTAAATGAAGATAAACTCCAATGCCCACACATAAGAGTAAAGATAACAAAATAGAAGAGGAGAAACCAGGACACTGGACAAAGAATCTACTAACAACATGTTTTTCAATTCTGCAGGCACATGGGAGGAACAAAGCATTGGCATCAATAAAAGCTCAAGAGGGATCAGGGGAGACCAGGACAGAGACTCTACACTAATAGGCTGCTCTTCTTTGCAGGAAACACTGGTCAGTCTCTCTTAGTCCACAAGAACATCAACACACAAAGGATATATCACACAAGCAACCAGGAAACACTCCAAACTCTCAACTCTGCCCTCACGTGGCCATAGCAGAAACAAAGCAGCAAAGCAGACTCCCTCAAAAATAACAATTCTGGGGCCAGATCACACAAGGCAGCATCAACAACCCATTTTGATGCACCATAGGAACTACTATACCATCTCAGAAGTCATAAACTGCCTTTCTATTGCTGCTATGACATCTCGTCAGAGCAACAAACCTCCTCTACAACACCAGCAACATTTCAAGCTAACAAGCCATCTCAATTTGAAAGAACAAAGAGCATCATATCATCAATGTCACTGCCAGCAACAGAAAGATCTCAGAAAAAAATACCTCACCTACCACTTACAGCACACAGAAAAAACTCAAAAACACAACAATCCTAGCAGCAGCAAGATATCAACAACTGCCACATCACAAAAAAAATCAGGACAAGGTTCAGGTTATTGCTGCAATCGCATGGTGTGGTATCAGCACCAAGAGTGCTCAATCTCTTGCAATTACAGCAATCACCATGGACCCCCCATGCCACAACACATCACTGGACCTCAAATCACCTCACAACATACAGGAACAACAAAGAGAACAATCAACAGCTCTTAAATGCCACAGAGACACAGCCGAGAAGCAATTTACAAAAGCAACATCCTGAATCTTACACCAAAGGTCACATAAGCACAAAGCAACAACCAAACAGAAACACAAACAAAAGTTACTCCACGGTCTCTTTCACAGCAAACTGCTTGACAAGGTCCAGATCATTGCTGCAGTTGCAAGGTGTGGTATCAGCACCTCTGTTGCTCAATCTCTTGCCACTACAACAATCATCTTGGACACCCCTAGGTACACTGCAACACTGGACATCATCAGGGACACAACAAAGGATACTAGACCACAATCAGCAACACAACAGCAACATGCCAAGTCAACATACATCACAGGATACAAGAGAAATAGCAAAACATCACCAAAAGCATCAAACACACAGCAACAACAAAGAAACAAGCAACAATCACAAGGCAAGAATAGGAAAAAACAGCAACCCACAAAGGAACACCACCCCACTGCAGCAACTCCTACAAACAAACAACAGAAATGCTAAACCTAATCATTCACCAGCAAAAACAATCCTTTGTTCCAACTGGAATAGCCATCTTCAACATGCTTTCTCCTCATAAAAAAAAAGTAAAATTGAAGATAGCTCGCACTTTTTTGCCACTCTTCTGACAACTCTAGATAACACTTTTGCATACCAGATGCACATACTAGGGATAACATCCCAGAAACAAATATTAGAAGCAGAAACATATGTACCTTTTTGTATAGATGACCTAGTTCAATCACACCATGTTTATGTAAATGCGATTGTCTATGAATATAAAATAGACAATCGCCACATCACTATAGGTCTAACAATCCATCACTGCTCCGTTACACTTAGTTATCACTTTTGGATAACTAAGTGCACATTTACTCTACTTTTGGAGGTAAGGTTTATGTCCTCCTCCTTTCTTGTAATTTGATCACATCAATAAAACTTACATTTAACCAACAAAAACAAAACAATTCAAAGGCTCTCATGCAATTATCATTGAAGTGAAACATAGCATCTTTCTCTAAAAGCTTGCACAACGGGTTCACCACTTTAGAGAAATCCTTGATGAATTGCCGGTAAAACCCTGCGTGGCCTAAGAAACTCCGCACGCCTTTCACCAAAGTTGGAGGTGGAATTTTAGAAATCGCCTCAATCTTTGCCTTGTCAACTTCAATGCCATTCTTTGAGATCTTGTGGCCAAGGACAAGGTCTTCCAAGAATTATCGGCACCTCATAGTCCACTTCATAATTAAGAATGAAAAATCCGCCGGAAGAATGAATTTATCAACACGAACCAATACATCTTTAATCACTCCCAATGGTCTCTTCCTGGTGCGATCGGCCATTTGTAATCTCATAGATACGGGTCTTGATAGCCCAATTCCTAAAGTCCTGTAAAGCGAATAGGGCATCAAATTGGTACTTGCCCCAAGATCACAAAGAGCTTTAGCAAACTTGGTACTTCTAATGGTACAAGGGATTGTGAAAGCATCGGGATCTTCCAATTAGGAGCCATTGAATGCATAATTAAAATCATTTGATGAGTGACTTTGATAGTTTCAAAATTCATCGACCTCTTCTTTGTCACCAAAATCCTTCATAAACTTTGCATAATCGGGCATTTGTTCCAAATCTTCAAGTAATGGCACATTGATTGAGAGACGCTTCATCATGTCAATGAAATTTTAAATTGATTCTCGCCATTTTGCTTGTCAAGCCTTTGAGGATATGGAGGAGGAGGCTTAGGAAATGGTTCCTTAGCCTTTTGCACTACCAGTTCCGGTATGTCAATAATGTGATCCCTAGAGGGGTTCACTTCCTCTTGAGTCTCTTCCACATTGTCATCAATATCAGTCTGAACTTCATTGTTTAATTGCATCTCATTGCTCGGGATCTCTTCTTCTTGTACCACTTGCTCATCATCCACAAGTTTCCTTTGACTTGAGGTGGGTGCATTCCCACCTCTTCCACTTCTTCTAGTAACGGCCATGGCATGCCCTGTGTTGTTCCCACCCTTTGGGTTCACAATCGTGTCGCTTGGTAGTACCCCTTTAGGACGAGAATTTAGAGCTTGAGAGATTTTCCCCATTTGAACTTCTAAGTTTTGGATCGATGTATTGTGTGAGACAAGTTGGGCATCGAAATCGGCTTTCTTTTCCATCATTTGCTTGAACATGTCCTCAATATGCCCTATCTCATTGGTTGAAGAACTAGGACCATGGGAAGGATAAGGAGGCGGGTTGCTCGGTTGTTGATACGTCGGGTGCCTTTGAAAACCCGACCCCCGGTTGCCTTGATTAATGTTCCATTCACCATGATTGTTACCTCCCCAATTACCTTGATTATTGCCATTCCAATTTCCTTAATAATTGATGTCATGCCAATTGCCTTGATTGTTTCCACCACTCCAATTACCTTGGTTGTTAGAATTCAGTTTGTCGTGATTTTTTTGAGGTTGCCATTGTTGTTGATTTGGGCCTTGGAAATTGTTTCGTTTCCCTTGAAAGTTGTTCACATATTGCACCTCCTCTTCTTGGTCACTGTAAGAATCATCTTGATCAAACCCACTCTATTCTTGCACAAAATTGTCCACTCGTTGTTGCACTTGTAGACCCTTTGTTTTCCGTTTGTTCACCATCATGTTTACTCCCTCATGGCATTGACTTGCCTAGGATTTTGCACTTATTGAAGTTAAGCCTTTTCTAGTCGATTCATGGTGGTAGTGAATTTGGCTATGGCTTGCCCATGGTCATGCAACTCTTTGTGGAGGTGAATCACGTTAGGATCACCTTGTGGAACATTAGCCCAAGATTGCCATACCGATGACGTGTCCACCATTTCATCTAAGATCTCACACGCCTCCGCATAAGGCGTAGTCATGAAGTTTCCAGCGGCAAGTTGATTAACTACACATTGGTTGGTTGTGTTGATCCCACGATAGAAAGTTTGATGAATCATGTTCTCCGTCATATCGTTGTTGGGACATTCTTTAACCATTGTTCTATATCGCTCCCATATCTCATGTAGTGGTTCATTGGACTCTTGCTTGAATGCTAGAATCCCATCCCTAAGTGTAGCCATGTGCCCCGAAGAGAAGTACTTAGAAATAAACTTTTCCGCCAATTCATCCCAAGTGTGAATGGAATGGTTCGGCAAACGTTCCAACCAATCTAAAGCTTTCCCCCATAAATAGAAAGGAAAAAAGCCTTAGCCTCATAGCATCCTTGGAGACATTTGTCTGTTTACTCCCCCAACAGGTGTCCACAAACTCCTTCAAATGTTTGTATGCATTTTGACCTGGAGCACCCGTGAAGAAGCCTCGTTTCTCTAGGAAAGGGAGCATCACATTTGTTATTTGAAAGTTTCCCGCCTTAATACGGGGAGGGACTATTGCTCTTGCATATCCTTCATTGGGCAACACCCAGTGTAGAGCTGCTCGTGGTGGAGGTGGGGGTGGAACGGGCACATTGTCATGAGACACTCGGCCTCTTCTATTGGCTTGAGGTTCGAGAGGAACCTCATCCACTTGATCATCGTCAATGTCCACATCCCCCAAAGCAATATTTTTGAGCTCATTGTTTGCCATGGTTGCACCTATAATTTCTCAAACACGCACACGAAAGGAAAAGAAGATATTCTAAAAACACACCCAAATATATAGCTAACACCGTTTTTAGATCCCCTGTAACGGCGCCAAAAAATTGAATCGCGCTCAAATGCACACCTCAAAACAAGCTATGAAATGGTCGACTGCAATTATAGTAACCCAACGAAAAGTCGAGATCGAATCCACAGGGAGCTAGATGCGAGTTAGGAGTATATATTCTAATGCGTAAAATTGAATTGTCTTAATTTGCTTTTCCAAAAGAAAGGGTTTTGTTTCTATTTCTATTTTAAAACTAAAAATTTCAAGATAAAGAAATAAGACTAAGATAATTGTTTTTGATGTTTTTCAAATAGGTAAAAGCCTAGGGATGTGACCATTACCTAGGTGTTTGCCTGATGGGATAAAAACCTTAACGCTTGTTTTGTAGATCGGGGTGTATTATAGCTATCAACTCTCAATTACTCACTCAATACATCTCGGTCAAAGAATGGTTTTGCCCAATTTGGCTTTCTCAAGACCAAATGGGTATCACACAAAACAGTTGATAAATGCTCAAGTGGGGTTATTACTATCTCTAGGTTGAGCCCTTTAATTGGGTCAATCAATCTCTCGATTGACCCTAAGTCAAGTTTTCCTAGACAAAGTCTCCCTTTCTCAAGCAGAGACTAAGTCAAATAGTCATGAACTAATATTTAAAACCATTAATTTCACAAATTAAAGTATGAACTAGGCTAAATAATAAAGCAATCATAAACAAACACTAATTTAATTACCCATAAGGTGAACACACTGGGTTGGAACCCTAGTAAACATCTAGCTACTCATGCTTGAAATTGAAGAAAGGGCAGAGGAAATACTAATTAAACTCATAATGTAAATTTAAAATGATAAAATCTAGAGTAAATTCAACAAAGCATAGAAAACTTCCAAAGGAGGAAAAGAAAAACGGCTACAGGACTTGCTGATGTCAAACTTAACCTAATTTTATGAAACTTGTCTATTTATACAAGGCTGGAAATTTCGGACAAAAATGCCCTTCAGGAGGTTCTGCGGCCGCATAATTCAATGTGTGGTCCAC
The DNA here is from genome assembly GCA_002018475.1 of Nicotiana obtusifolia. Taxonomy (NCBI): domain Eukaryota; kingdom Viridiplantae; phylum Streptophyta; class Magnoliopsida; order Solanales; family Solanaceae; genus Nicotiana; species Nicotiana obtusifolia. The sequence continues at coordinate 34,367 of MCJB01001403.1, read as the reverse complement.
AGAATTCTTCTTCTTGCAGGAGTTGGGATTCTGCGGCTGCACAATACTGAGCTGCGGCCGCGAGAGAACATTTCTGCGGTTCACAGATTTAGCACTGTGGCTGCAACCTAGTCTTCTGTGGTCTGAACTTTTATGTCTACAGCCGCAATTCTGAGGGACTCAGAACTTGGAAAATTCACACACCCTCTGAAGTTGGTCTCAAGCTCTTCTTTGCGGCCGCACAATTCATGTGTGGTGTGCAATTTGCTAGAAAGTATGATGAGTTTTCCTTCGTTGTTTGCGGCTGCAGATGGAATTCTGTGGACCGCACAGTAAGCGTCTGTGCCTTTTATTGCCTTGTGTTTAGACTACTCCTTTTTGAGTCGGATTTCATCTAGGGAGTTCAACTCCAACATTCCTGCAATTTTGCACATTTCATTAGTTTCGGAAACACAATTCAATGCTTTTACACTAAAACATAAGCTAAAAGGCACTGATAAGTAGTCAAATTCCCACTTATTACTTGTCACAGTTCATAAAACACTCTTCCAGTTCAGTCATCTTTCAGTGCACTCCTAGCTCAGAGTTCGTACTGTGCTCCATCAGTTTAGGGTTCATCAGTACCGGGTTCTTCTAGTGGTTATTCAAATTCTCGGGGTCTGTTTCAGGTCCCGTAGTCATGCCTAGGTCGAGGTTGCTATGAGTATGGAGAGTTGGGGCATGTGAGGAGGTTTTGCCCCCATTTTATTGGAGGTCCCGTGTAGCAGACCGGTCAAGCTATGACTCTTGCACCTGTTACTATACCACCCGCTCAGCCAGCTCAAGGATGGAGGTCGTACGGCTTGAGGTCGCCCTTGAGGGAGAGGTCCGTCAGGTGGTTGTCAGGCTAGATGCTATGTTTTTCCCCCCATGACAGGGGCAGTTTCTTCTAATGCTGTGATCACAGGTATTGTTCCAGTGTGCTACAGGGATGCTTCAGTGTTATTTGACCCTGGTTCCACTTATTATATATGTCATCATACTTTGCTCGTTATTTGTATATGCCTCATGATTCCTTAGTTATGCATGTTCATGCATCTACACCGGTGGGTGATCCTATTGTTGTGGACCGCATATATCAGTCGTGTGTGGTGACTATTAGGGGTTATGAGACCAGAGTTGATCTTTTACTGCTTAGCATAGTTGATTTTGACGTGATTTTGGGCATGGATTGTGTAAGACCCTACAAAACTTTACCTAAAACCCGAGGATTTATGGCGCCGAGGTAGGCTAACGTGTTTGAGGGTGAGATACGGACCTTTTAGGTTGCGTAATACGTTTGGGAGTTGGAAGGAAAGCTATTGCAGAACATGGCATTTTGCGGTTCATTATGCGACCGCACAACTACTCCGCGAACCGCAGATCAGCCGCCGAGTGGAGCAGAAAAAGGGCAAATTTCTGGAGGTCGTTTTGCGGTTAACTATGCGAGTGCATAATCATTTTACGGGCCGCACATCCGTCGCAGAACCAGCATGAGAAAATTCTAGAGGGAAATTCCACAGTGCGATATGCAATCACATAACTGTTATTGGGGCCACAGAACAGCCGCAGACTTGATCAGGCCAGCCCAGTTTTGGGGACCATTTCTGCGGTCCATTTTGCGGGCCATAGACCTGATCTGCGGTGCATTCTGCGACCGCATAGTTGAGTTCGGAGAGTCCAATTTCAATTTTATAACCCGACCCCCTTTGATTAATAATCATTGAGGCTCGTTTAGAAGGAAAAAACCAGATATTTTAAGAAATGGGGAGGAACTAGAGAGAGAAGGAGGGTATCCAACATCTTCTACTTCAATTCCTTGCACAAACCTTGGAGAATTGACAAGCGAAACTTCCAAAATTGTCTGCTAAAGAGGTAAGGTTCTAGCAATAGCTTTCTATTTCGAATTTGGGGCAGAAGATGGGTAATGGGGAGTCTGACTCTTGGGAATGGGAGTTGTTTTTGTTCATGCTCCAGTGTTCACGGGTACTGTTCCCGAGGAGGACCCGCAGGACATTATTGATGAGATGCACAAAACTCTCTGAGTTATGTGTGCTACTGAGATGGAAGTGGTGGTTTTGGCCTCCTACACCCTGAAAAAGGTGGCATATTCTTGGTTTGAGCTATAGAGGAGTCCCGCAAGGAGGGGAGCCCTTCGGCAAGGTGGGGTGAGTTTGTCGATGCCTTCATTGATCATTTCTTGACTGCCGAGAGTAAGGCTGTATGTGCCGCCAATTGAGAGTCTAAAATAAGTTAGGATGATGTATGGGAGTACCATATGAGATTCGCATGCCTGTCCAAGTATGTTATTTCCATGTTACCCACTATGGAGGCACGAGTGTGCTGGTTTGTGTAGGGTCCCAGCCCCTTCGTTATTAATGAGGCTGCTACAACTGCTTTGAATTATGATATGAACTATGGAAAGATGGTGGTATTTTCTCAAGCCATAGAAGCCCCCAAACTAAAGTAAGGGAGGGTCATTCGGGCCATCCCAGTCCTTTGCTGGGATGGAGCGAGAGGGTAGCAATAAGGCCTGGTCTGGGGGCAACTTTGGTGGTTCTTCCAGTGGTGGTAGTGGTGGAAGGTCAGCATTTAAGGGAGGGTCATCCGGGCCATCCTAGTCCTTTGCTCAGTCTTCAGTCAGTGCACCGCCATCAGAACCCGGTCAGCAGCAGTGGAGCCGCTTCACGCCTAGCCAGGACAACAGGGGATCCTACCAGCAGGGTCAGTCTGGTGGGAGATTCCAGCAGCAGTAGAGGCCCCCATGCTCTAGGTGTGGGAAGATTCATCTTGGGGCCTGATTCATGGACCTACCCATATGCTATGGGTGCGGTATCAGGGGTCACATTCAGAGGGATCGTTGTTTGTCTTGCGGGAGTGTGGGTAGGGGTACGGCCCAGCCAGCCAGTTCTGCAGCTACTTCATCCGCAATACCTCCTTCAGCTTGAGGCACTCCAGCACTTGCAAGGCGTGGTGCAGCTAGAGGTTGTGCACAGAGTTCGGGAGGACCCAACCAGTTTTATGATATGAGGGGTAGCCAGAGTTCAGACGCTTCTCTAGATGTTCTCACAGGTATATTGACTGTCCAACCCCATGATGTTTATGCTCTCATAGATCCTGGTTCATGAGCCATTCTCCGTATCTACACCGGTTAGGGAGCCTATTGTGGTTGTGTAGGTTTATAGGGAATGTGTTGTCACGGTGCGTGGTCGAGACACCATGGTCAGTCTCATTGAAATGGGGATGGTTGATTTTGATGTGATAATGGGGATGGACTGGCTTTATTCATGTTTTGCCAAGCTAGATTGCCAAAACAGAACAGTTAGGTTTGGATTTTCAAATGAGACAGTCATTGAGTGGAAGGGGGGTAGTAGTGTTGAAGGGTAGGTTTATTTTTTACCTTAAGGCCGTGAAGATGATCCACAAGGGGTGTAATTACCATTTGGTCAGGGTTACGGACACTGATGCTGAGGCACCTACACTTGAGTCTGCCAGCTGTGAATGAATTTTGGGAGGTCTTTCCTGATGATCTCCCATGGGATCCCACCAAGCAGGAAGATTGATTTTGGGATCGATGTGATGCCAGGCATGAAACCTATATCTATGCTGCCCTACAGAATGGCACTGACAGAATTGAAGGAGCTAAAAGAGCAGTTGAAGGACTTGTTAGAAAAGGGTTTCATACGGTCGAGTGTGTCGCCTTGGGGCGCATCAGTTCTCTTTGTAAGGAATAATGATGGATCACTGAGAATGTGTATTGACTATCGGCAAATCAACAAGGTCATGATCAAGAATAAGTACACACTGCCAAGGATAGATGACTTGTTCAATCAATTGCAGGGTGCTAGGTATTTCTCCAAGATTGACCTAAGATTAGGGTATCACCAATTGAAGATCAGGGAGTAGGATATTTTGAAAACAGCTTTCAAGACCCGGTATGGGCACTTTAAATTTTTAGTCATGTTTTTTAGGCTAACAAATGCCGCGGCAGCTTTCGTGGATCCTATGAATCGAGTCTTCAAGCCTTTTCTTGACTCCTTTGTGTTAGTATCCAATTGATGACATTCTTGTATATTCACGAAGTCGAGAGGACAATGCCGATCATCTCAAGGTAGTTCTATAGACTCTGTGTCAGAAAAAGTTGTATGCGAAGTTTTTGAAGTGTGAATTTTGGCTTGAATCCCTCACATTCTTAGGTCATGTTGTCTCTAGTGAAGGGATCAAGGTTGGTCCTCAGAAGATCGCAGCTATGAAGAATTGGCCTAAACCTACAACTCTAATAGAGAATCGCAGTTTCTTGGGCTTAGCTGGGTATTACAGGAAGTTTATGGAGGGTTCTTGACTCTTGCCTCTCCATTGACTAAATTGACGCAAAAGGCGACTAAATTCCAATGGTCAGATGCTTGCGAAAAGAGCTTCCAAGAGTTGAAGTCGAGATTGACTACAGCTCTGGTATTGACCTTACCGGAGGGTACGGATGGGTTTATGGTATATCGGGATGCTTCAAGGATCGGACTTGGGTGTGTATTGATGCAAGATGGCAAGGTGATTGTTTATGCTTCTAGGCAACTCAAGAATCATGAGAAGAACTATCTGAAGCATGATTTAGAGCTTGTGGCAGTAGTGTTTGCACTAAAGATTTGGTGTCATTACATGTATGGGGTCCATGTGGATATATTCACGGACCATAAGAGCCTTCAATATATTTTCAAGCAAAAGGAATTGAATCTGAGGCAGAGAAGATGGCTTGAGTTACTTAAGGACTACGACATCGATATCCTATATCATTTGGGGATCGCTAATGTTGTGGTGGATGCTTTTAGACGAAAATCCATGGATAGTTTGGCTCACTAGGAGGCACATCAAATGTCGTTGGCCAAAGAAGTTCATCGGTTAGTTAGTTTGGGAGTTTGTCTTGCGGACTCTAGTGAAAGAGGGGTGAGAAGTCAAGGAGAAGCAATATGACGATCCATTTTTGGTACAATTGAAGGAGGGGATTCATAAACATAAGAACGTGGCTTTTTCTCTTGGCATGGATGATGGTACACTAAGGTACCAAGGGCGATTATGTGTACCGAATGTAGATGGTCTCCGAGAAAGAATCATGACCGAGGCTCAGTATTCCAGGTATTCCGTGCCCTCGGGCTCTATAAAGATGTACCATGATCTTAAGGAGGTCTACTGGTGGAATAATATGAAGAGGAATGTTGCGAATTTTGTGGCAAAGATGCCCAAATTATCAACAAGTGAAGGCCGAACACCAAAGGCCCGGTGGGTTGGCGCAGAACATAGAAGTTCTAATATGGAATTGGGAGATGATCAATATGGACTTTGTGGTAAGTCTACCTCGCAGCCCTCGTAAGTTTGACTCTATTTGGGTAATTGTGGATCGACTCACGAAATCAGCACACTTCTTACCTGTTAAGGCTACCGATATAGCAGAATAGTATGCACAGTTGTATATCAAGGAAATAGCCAGGTTGTATGGCACTCCAGTTTCTATCATCTCTGATTGGGGGGCACAGTTCACAGCTAACTTTTGGAAAAGATTTCAGCATGGTTTGGGTACTTAGGTGAATCTTAGTATAGCCTTCCATCCACAGACCAATGGGCAGGCAAAGTGGACTATTCAAATACTTGAGGATATGTTGCATGCTTGTGTTCTTGACTTCAAGGGTAGCTGGGGTGATCATTTACCGCTCATAGAATTTTCCTACAACTACAGTTACCATGCCAGCATTCAAATGGCACCGTTCGAGATTGGGGAAGAAGAGTTGATAGGGCTAGACCTTGTGCATCAGGCTATGGAGAAGGTTAAGATCATTAAGGAACGGTTGAAAATTGTTCAAAGTTTCAAAGAGGATGATTGGGTATTCTTGAAGGTTTCCCCCGTGAAGGGTATAGTGCGGTTTGGGAAGAAAGGGAAACTAAGTCTGACGTAGGTCGAACCATACAGAATCATTCAGAGTATTGGTCAGGTGGCTAACATGCTTGAGCTACCACCGGAGATGTCGTTGGTGCACCTGGTGTTTCATGTATCCATGTTGAAGAAGGTGGTTGGAGACCCATCACTCATTGTCTCAGATAAGGCTATTGAGGTAAATGAAGAATTGACTTACGTGGAGATTCAAATTGCCATTCTTGATAAGCAAGTCCGAAAGTTGAGAAATAAAGATATTGCCTCCGTGAAAGTGCTATGGCGAAACCAGAAGGTTAAAGAGGCTACCTTGGAGGCCGAGGAAGAGTTGAAGAAGAAGAAGTATCCCCATTTGTTTGAAAAACTATGTAGTTATGTTCTATGAAAATATTGAGAGCATGCTTTCTATAAATTGTGTTCCACTTGTACAGTTTATGTTAAGGATGCTCCTTTTTTATAATATAATGTTTATGACATTATGGTCAATGTTGCTTTCATACTATGATACATCATTGTGTTATGTTGTTAGGACTGGTTTATGGGATTCTTTGACGGGTGGATAGGCCCAATTACAAGGGAAACTCTGCCGAAATTTCTGAAAATTCTGGGAGTTAGCCAAAATTGGGGGTTTGAGATGTGTGAAAAAAGAGATGAGTTATGTAGGTGTTTAGGCGGACTCTACTCCTCATTCAAGGACACTCCATAAAATTATACCTAAATCTCGGAATTTGTGATGCCGAGGTAGGCTAACGTGTTTGAGGGTGCGGTACAGACTTTTTGGGTTGTGCAATACGCTAGGGAGTTAGAAGGAAAAGTGTTGCAGAACATAGCATTTCTATGGTCCATTATGCGGCCGCAGAACTACTTTGCAGACCGAAGATCCGCCGGGGAGTGGAGCAAACAAAGGGCCAAATTTTGAAGGTCGTTTTGCAGTCAACTATGTGACCGTATAATCATTTTGCGTGTTGTACATACGTCACAACCAGCATGAGAAAATTCCGGAGGGAGATTCCGCGGCGCGTTATGCCACCGCAGAATTGATCAGGCCAGCCCAGTTTTGGGGACCATTCCTGCTGTCCATTATACGGGCCGCAGACCTGATCTGTGTTGCACTCTGTGACTGTATAGTTGAGTTCGGAGGGTCCAATTTCTATTTTTATAACCTAACCACCTTTTGATGAAAAACCATTGGGGCTCATTCACAAGGCAAAAACCGAATATTTTAAGAAGTAGGGAGGAACTAAAGAGAGAAGGAAGGGCTCCAACATCTTTTACTTAAATTTCGTGCACAATCCTTGGAGAATTGACAAGGAAAACTTGCAAAATTGTCTGCTAAAGAGATAAGGTTCTAGCCCTAGCTTTCTATTTCAAATTTGGGGCGGAAGATGGATAATGGGAGTGTGACTCTTGGGAATGGGAGTTGTTCTTGTGCATGCATGTATTAATAAAGGTGGTGGGAGGTCATTAAACTAATATGAGTAAGCTCTTGGTGTTGGATTGGTGGTGGGGTGAAGGAAATCCCATAAAAGAACCGTGTAACCAAATTGCACAACTAGTGCTTGATGAAATGCTTAAATGAGCTGAACCCATGAATCTCTTCCTAATTATGGTTTAATTTTGTTATGCCTCTAATTAGATTGAAGTCTCTCTAGGAGTTTCGGAACGTTGTAGTAATTTCAAGAAAGCTCAAACGAGGTATGTTGGCTAAACTTCTCTCATAGAATCGAGTTCCATGATGTCCTCATAAGTTTCAAGTGAGATTGGCCCAATTTCTTATTTCTCATGTTCCTAGTCTTTCCTAATAAATTTGATTATTCTAAATAAATAAAATATATATATATATATATATATATATATATATATATATATATATATATACATACACACACAAAATATGTTCCAATTGCCTCTATCATATTATGTTCTCCTTCGGGAATCTATTCGACTATGATCTATGTATCAAAATGTTATGATTTAAAATTATTTTTTAATTTCAAGTTATTATGCCTAATTTTGGAAGAAGAACTCAATGTGCTTAAGACACCTATTGGTCATATACATGCTAAAAGTCTTGTTTTCAAATGCTTTTATTGTTGATAATCCATGATTATTCTTGAAAGTGAAAGAAGTGAATATGAGATATAAAATGTGGTCACCGTGCCAATAATGGAAATTACACTTGTGGCCAATAGTGCCAATGAGATAAAAAGAATGTGTGAAAGGTTAAAAAATGAGTTGTAACTCTTTTATGTAAAGAACGTTTTGGGAGCATGGTTTAGTCACCGAGGAAGGGTAGGTTGAAATAACCTAACCCCGAAACTATACATGCCGATGTAGGAGTAAGGGGTAAATCCTCGTACTGATGTGTTGAGATTATTTCCCTTAATTGGGATGAGATTGATGTGTGAAGATTATTCCTCTTAATTGGGATGCGATGATTGCTAGAGGAATGTGATGTCGACCCACACGGCATTGTGGCGAGACGGCTTAGCCGATGTGGGCCGAGATTGGACGTCATGCCGCGCACGTGGTGGTGTTGTGATTGGATGTTTCGGGGTGAGACGGCTTAGCCTATTGGGGAGATATCGGACTCTGTGCTAAAAGCACGATGGTGTATCGGTCCCAACTTAAAAATAATGATATTTACTTGGAAAATTATCTTTCTCTTTACTAGATGCCTTAATATTGTTTGAGGCTCTCATTCCCTGTTTCTTTCTCCTTGTACTGTTATTCGATTCATTGAGAGGGTGTTTAGTCTTACATAAAAGTACTATTCCATATATACTAACATCCCTTTTGCCAGGGACCTGCATCTTTAATGGATGCAGGTGGCTCCACAGCAAGCAGCATCAATTAGTGGTAGTGGTACACCCTCTCCTCAGCTGGCTTGGTGAGCCCAATATCATATCGGGGTCTTGTATTTTTTGTTCCTTTTGTATAGTGTTTTGAGGTATAGCTGGGGCCTTGTTGTCGGCACCATCACATTACTCTTTGTATCTATTAGAGGCTCCGTAGACTTAGCGTGGGTTGTATCTTGATTTTGGGAAGTCAAACTAGAAATGTTATATATGTATCACATGTTTCCACTTCTAAGCTATGAATGTGTAATGTATTTTGGAAATGATAAATGGAGTATCTAATGATAATGAAATTGGTATGATTACAAGATCCTATCATTGTCTAACGAATGGCGTGCATCTTCACTTTATTCATGGGTAAGGTCGGGTAGGAGACATCGGGTAAGGTTTGCTTGACTGGGATATCTCGGTTGAGCGTCGCTTGCGCTCCCCAAGGTCGGGACGTGACAGATTTTTTATCACCATATCACGCTATCCTTGATTGTCACGCTAAGACCGTGACGTTGGTGATGTCGGGGGCGCAGAGGTTGGAGTGGAGAGGCTCCCTAAATCATGTTCCTAGTAAAGTGATTTCATGTTTGAATGCTCAATGAATGGTTGAGAAGGGATGCTTGGCGTACTTGGCCTTCGTGAGGGATGTTAGTACTGATACTCCTACCATTGAGTGAGTTCCGGCAGTGAGAGACTGACGAATGCAAAACACAACATGAAATTGATGCTCACTAGCCAAAGCTAGTATAGTTTAATTATCGTCTCCACATAGATTGGATTAAAACAATGTTCAAGTAATTTCTAGATTAACGCTATTTAGGATGATTAACACTTTGGTTGGGATGATTAATAACTAAAATTTAACTATGAAAACTAAAGCAATTAACCATTGATCACAGAAAGACAAGAGTTGAGCAACACCAAAATAATCAATGGCTATTCGGGATCTAACTAGTTGAATTCACTCTAATGATTCTCATGAATTCACTCGATGATTAGTTGAAACATGTAGCTAAGTCTCCTCTCTTGATTAAATCTTAGCTCTACGAGGTGAACTAATATAAAGCGCTGTGAAAATATGCAAGAACGCTTTAATGGATTAGTCCTTAGGAAAACGTCTCTTGAATATTCTCCTAACTTGATTTAATCAACAAATTAACAAGCTTTTTCGATTACTTACAAGAATCACTGAGTTAAACCAAAAAAAAATAATGCGAAGATAATTACCAATTTATTCCTCTTTCGATTAAATAAACTGGTGAATAAAGTTGCAATCAATTCAAAGCTTCATAAATGAATTCATGCAAGAACTAGAGTCAAAATCCACAAATATCAATCAAAATACCATATCCGTCAAACCCTACGGTAAACTACTCCATAATCATGAAAAAAGTCATCACAAATAAAGTTGAATAATAAGAAAATATGAATTCAATCCAAACTCGGGTATTAAGTTGAGGAAGGAATGATGAATCATTGTGCTTTGAGTCTCCAATGCTCTTCCAATCTTCAGTAGGTCAAAAGTCCCTTCAAAAATGTGTTTTTAGTGTATTTATACCATATAGGAGTGGACCCGGACGAAACTACCCTTTCCAAGCTAAAACAGGAAAGTACTCTGTAAATTGCACAGGCGCGGCACATGGCGCGGCAACCCATGCGGTGTGCCAATGGAGAAGTTCAGAGAGCAATTGCTGACGGACAACAGCAAAATATGCTGCAGCACCGCCCCAATGTTATGACTCCAGAGTATTTTGTTTCCTTCACGTTTTGATATCCAGACATGGTCCTCGACCCTCGAACACAATCCCAATTTAATTCCTTGGGCTTTTACTCAAACTCCAAAGCTCCAAATTGTTCGATTTAGCTCCAAATTATCTTTTTAACTTGGAATCACTTCCTGCAAGGCATAAAATATGTAATAAGTGCAGTTCACTAACATTTAAGCTCAAACACAAGTAAAATACAGTAATTAGAGTGCAAACTATGACTAAAACATGATTTTCTAGCCTACCATCAGAGACTTCCCATATGTGTTTCCAACAGACCTGTCGGGCATGCCACGGGACAGGAACATTGATTTTGGTATTGATCTGGTGTCGGGCACTCAGCCTATCTCTATTTCACCATATCACATGGCACCTATGGAGTTGAAGGAGTTGAAGGAACAGTTACAGGAGCTACTTGATAAGGGCTTCATTAGTCCTAGTATTTTGCCTTGGGGTGTGTCAGTTCTATTTGTAAAGAAGAAGGATGGTACTATGAAGATGTGTATTGACCACATGCAGATGAACAAAGTTACAGCTAAGAACAAGTACCCACTACCGCGCATTAATGACTTATTTGATTAGCTTCAAGGTGCGAAAGTGTTCTCGAAGATTGATTTGACGTTGGGCGTATCATCAATTAAATATCCAGGATTCAGATATTTCGAAACGGCATTCAAGAAGGCTGTAGCCAATTGGTTTGTGAGGTTAGATATTTCGGAGCCTAACCGAGTTCTTGCTTGCGTGGTTTCACGGTTTTCTTTGTTTGAGCGCATCAAGGTACGTCAATATGATAATCCCTACTTGATTGTCCTGAAGAGCACGATGCAGCACGATGATGCCAAGGAGGTTATTTGGTGATGATAGAGCTATTGAAATCATCAAAATACCCTTCCGAACACACCAACCTACTGACCTCCAAATCCAAATTCATCCTACTGACCTTCAAGTCCAAATTCGGACGCACGTCTAAGTCCAAAATCACCATACGAAGCTATTGAAATTGTCAAAATACCATTCTGAAGTCGTCTACACAAAAGTCAAACTCCGATCAACTCTTTCAACTTAAGCTTCCAACCTTGGGATTAAGTGTCTCAATTCACTCCGAAACTTCTCCGAAATCAAACCAACTACTCTGGCAAGTTACATAATCTCAAACACACATAAATAAATCATCAAATGGGAGAAACGAGACTAAAGTACTTAAAATGACCGGCCGAATCGTTACACATATCATGCATTTTTTCAGTAGTTTTTTATTAGTATTATTTTTCATGTTATCTTCGTACATGTTCTTGAACTCAGGTGATGATCTATTTTTAGAAGTTGTGTTAAGCTCAATCATTTTATTAATTATATGGTATGAGAAGCAAACACTCTTATCTTCTTAATTTATGTAATGCTGGACTCCCTAATTATGTTGTTCATGCTTTAAATTTCTAGGCTTAGGCCGTGCAGGGGAGGCGGAGGATGTTAAGTTTCACATCGATTTGAGAGAACGAGTTGTTTTATGAGTTGTTATCTCATAAAAAACATTCTCGGAGGTCCCTTTTTTTTTTTTGGGTGGATGGGGAGGGTGAAAATTTTTACCTACTGCCTTTTTAGTGCTCTTTCCTAAAGCTTTAGCCTAAGCTACACGCCACCTACGTTACCCCAATTTCTTTAAGATTAGATGTTATTTTGTCCTATTTTAATTTGCAATGTAATTCAAAGTTGATTCGAATTTAGTGCAAATGTGATTTGTAATCATCAATGTTATACTAGAAAAAACTTGATAGTGAGTAGAACTTTATTTGATCGTCGTTTGGCAAGCTTATAGGTCTATATTGATTTAATGAGAAAACTTGTTTGACAACATATTGTGCATAACAATTATACTAGAAAATTACAATACATGATAAACCAAATAAAATTATGTAAAAAGGAGAATCTAATCTATGTGCAAACAAATTAATGTACATTTATTTTAGTGGAAGACGGCCCAACTTTCATTTGATGGCTGCAAAAGTACGAAAAGTTCTTTACACGTACCCTGTGAAAGATTCCAAATAGAATTTAGACACTTGCTGAATCAAGGCCGATAAGAAGAAAGAAAAGGAAAAAGAATAGAGGATCTTGTCAAATTAGGATTACAAAATTAGATTAAGATTATTTTTGTTAAATTTGATTTGGCAAGTTCCCGAACATCATGATCCTTTTAATTTAGCCAAGAGACCTAATTATTCGTGTATTGTTGTGTTTGCTGAGTGGTGCAATTTTACTTGCATATTGTCTGTTGACCAGAAAGGATTATCCTAAACCTAATTAATTAAGCTGATATTGTGATATTGTCATTAGCTTTTGCCCGTTAGAATTCAGACCGGTTGGCTTGGTGTTGATTTTTGGACTAGTTCATTCAGTGAACTATTCCTACTTTCTGGGATAAAATATTTAGGGTGGGATGCCAAGTCTAAACTCTTTGAATTAGCTTCAAAACTCCGAAAAAAAACTTAATCTCATACTATTTTTATATTATTGCACTATCTTTTCAAAGTTAAAATCATTCAAATGAGAATATATATTACCGTAGATAAGTTAGAAGAGTATTTGTTTACCCTCAAAATTGAATAACAATTGAACTTATACTCGATTTTAAGGATACGTGATCTAACTCAATACAAAAATGAGAAATCAGATTCAAATTGAAATAAATGATAAAAAATCAAATGCAAACCATGCAAGTTGAACAATCTTGGCCTTGAAGGTTGGTCACCCTCGAGTCAAAGGAGTTGCAATCGGTGCCGGAACAGAGAGATAAAATAATAATGACTAGAAATAACACTTTATTGCTTTTGGATGCGTGTTACAATATGCTTTACAAATAATCAGACCCTCTTTATATATTATAGGAGTCCTGCTTTAGGTACAATTCTATATAAGGTAAAAAATCTCATGATTTGCTAATTAATTGGTTTCCTTGATACGTGCTGAGATTCCCGCTGTGATATCCGACCGGTTACGGATATTTTGGCCTTCCATTATTTTGGTTTGATAATATTTTCTCGAGCTAATTTGGAGTCGGAGTCAGTTCCGGGGTTACGGACTCGATAATCTTGAAGATGCAAGTTCCAACCTCGTGCTTAGGTTCGATGGAATCCAGGATCGATCTTCAATCCATTATGTTTCATTCCCGGTCTGTCATGCAATAGGCGAGCTCGGTTTCTACCGTATACAGATAGTCCCCTCATTTTTCGGAGAGTAAATGACGAGAATGATATGAGCCTTAGATTCTCACTTCGATATATCATGACGTAAATAACCAAAACATGATGTCAAATTCCCTTGTTTTTTGGAGAGTAAATGATGAAAAACGGTACGAGCTTCTTATTCTCACTTTGATAAATCATGACGACGAATTCATGACATAAGTGATAAGAATAGTTGAAACGTCCCGTCGGTCCAGTCTTCAAGGCACTAAATGTGTATCAGTTAACAGTCTGCCGCTTCAGGGTGCTAACCGCCGTTTGAGAAAACTATAAATACCCTTTTATCCGTTCACTAAAACTTTTACATTCAAACATTTGCTCTTGTGTTTTAAGAAAACTTCATCACTCTCATCTTCTAGTTTTCTGAAAGCTTAAGATTAAAACTTCTTCCCTTCTGATTTTCTGAAAGCTTTCATAAGTTATCTGCTAATTACACCTCCTCTTTTATCAGCACCTTCTTTTCTCCTCTATTTAGAAGCAATGGCAAAGACTTCAAATCCGTTCCTCAAAAAGAAAACCCCTCTTCCTCAAGACCGTCTGAGAACGTTTCGCTTGCTGTCACTGAGGAACCGACACCAGAACCCCCTCTAAAGATTTTCGTCCCTGCGGGGTGCCCAATCAAAGCCGATTTCAAGGTTGAGAAAACCTCCTCGGTACCGGGTCGGTGCGAGCCGATCTCGAGGTACATATGTTCGGTACTGATGATGTCCTCGAGAAGGTCAAGGAGGATTGCGACTGGGTCGCTAAGCTCGTAGTGGTCCCTACCCTCGAGGAATCGATCACCATCCATGTGGAGGGTTTTTTAAGTGTTTACACTTACCCTTTTACGCTGGGTCCTTTAGATCCAGTTATTATAGCCTTTTACAAAAGGCATGAAGTGACTCGGGGGCAGATTCATCTTCGTTTTGGAAGATTGTAATTCTTCTTCGCTTCTTCGTAAGCAAACTCGAAAGGTGTCCTTTTACCATCGGTCACCTCATGCGTCTGTACAGTCCCCGACTCTATCGAGGGGAGCTAATAAAACTTGCCCGTCGGGCCATTAAGGCCCCGTTCTCGAGCATCAAAACGAGGATCGAGACCGAGGCTAGTTGGGCCGATTCGTTCGAGTGAGGACCTCGGACTTAATCCCGGCCGAGGACATGCCATTTCCTGAGAAATGGAACATGAAGCATAAGTATAAACTTGCCTTTAAGATTTTGTTTATCATTTTCCCTTTGCCCTTCTTCTTATCGATTCTTTCTGATGCAACTATCGCTCGAATACCGGATGCAATTCCTCGACTCAAGGAGTGGGTCGAGGGCATCATGTCACAAAAACCATATTCCGAGTGCGCATGGCGCGAAATTTCGAAGGGTTGGTGGGAGGCCCGCGCTCACGGTGAGATTTCTCTACTGAGTGAATTAACACTTAGTTTTTTTAGCTGCGTTCCTTCTCATTTTTTCATCCTTTGTAGGTCATCCCAAAGATGTCGAAATGAGGCCTCTGTCCGATGATGAGGACATTCTCCCCAAACAGTCTGTTCATAGGCAAGATAAAGAGAAGAAAAGAAAAAAGGTTCCGAGTTCTACGAACTCAGAGAAGCAAAAACCAAAAAGGAGGCTGGTGCGCACATCCAAGGAAAGTGCCAGCGCCCGGGAGGTCCCATCGGATTCGTTCAGACGACTGAGGGACGAGTCCGAAGAAGAAGAAGAAGCCTCCGAACTGATGACCCACGTGAGAAGCGGTATTGAGTTGTCTCAAATCGGGGCAGCCGATGAGGAGGCAGTGCCGAGGCCTCCGAAATAGGGAAGGACTAGGCTATTTTGCCCCGAGCTGGGGAGGCCAACAAAGAGAACACGCCCTGTACTCCTCGGGCTAAGGAAAATACCCTGAAGGATGCGCCCGGGGTGATAGATCTTTCCGGGTCACCATCATTCATCGACTCCATGATAAACGAGGCCCAAATGCTGAAAGGACGCCCAAATGAGGGGCCTCAAAGGGTGGCAGATTCCTTCAACAATTTCTTCGATGGCTTAGATTCTACCGCCTCAGAGGATGTCAACGGGTTAGGAGACTTACTAGTACCAAAGAAGGTGGCGTCTTCGGGAGCCAGCGGATCTTCTTCTAGTCTGAGATTAGTAGACGGGTTCCCAGCCTCGAGTGCAGATCCTGACAGGAAGCGGTCAATCATCATATCCATATCGAAGGATGCTCGGGTTCTCTCTGCCCCCGTAGGGGTTGCCAGTTATCTTCGATGCCTGGTGACCGAAAGGGATCAGGCCGAAATGGACGAGGTGGAGGCCCCCTTTCTTTTCAACGAAGCTCAATGGGCGTTGAATCGGGTAACTTCGAATGCCTTTTTATTATGTACTTAGATTAATTTTCAATCAATCGTAACATCCTTCTCTGTGTTCGCAAGCCTCGGTGCTTCATCACAAAACGTTTCTCCGATATCAGGAAGAGTTAAACCAACATGAGGCTGAAACCCGGGCGCTTACTGAGAAGAGGGATGCTTACAAGCTCCTTAGTGAGAAGCTCCAGTCCGAGCTAAAAGAGGCTTGGAAGGAGCATGCCGACCTGGTCGAGCAAGTAAGATGAGTATTTGAAGTTAGTGACGATGCTTTAGACACAGTGGCTAACAACCCGAACCTGCAGGTTCAAATGAAACTTGACCAGATCGAGTAGCTCCAGGCAAAGGTGGATACGGTGAAAGCTGAGGCCGAAGAATAGAAGAAAATCATGGACCGCCTAACCTCGGAAAAGGAAACTGCCCAAGAACAACTGGCTTCGACTGAGATCCAGATCCAGGCTGCAAAAGAAAAGGCCTTGGTACAGGCCAAAAAGATCAAGGAGCTTCAGTCTCTACTGAGCTCGGCGATCTCCGGCCAAGAAAATCTGGCCAAGGAACTTGAGGTGGCCAAGTCGGAGATTGCTGTGGTTAAGGCCGAGGCAGATGAGAGGGTGGCCTAGCATAAGGCCAATGCCGAGGCAGCTCAAGATCAAGTGAGAAACTTGGTGGAGCATATGAAGTGGCAATCTCGAAGGGAGGCCCTCGGGAGAGCTCGAGCTCAGGATTTTGACCTGTTGGCCGAAATCGAGAATGCCAAGGTATCCGAAGCCAAGGCCAGGAAGCTGGTTTATCCCGAGGAGGAGGATTCCGAGGATCAGAAGATCCAGACGAACCTGAAGATAGCGGAGGCCCCGAAGGTGACAACGCGGCCCCCGGCGAATACTAGGCCCCTTAGGCTTTTTAGATGTCTTTCTTTTTTGTATTTTTGTTGAGGCCGTTTGGCTTTTGTACAAATTCTCATCGGGATGTTCGGCCTTTGTAAGAGAAATTTCTGATTTATGAATATAAGGCCTTTTCTCTTCAACAGCTTTCATATTTTCTCTCAGCCTTGTTTATTTTTATTTGCAAAGATCTAAATGCCTTAGCATGTACTAGTTGGTTTTCGTTTATAGACTCAAAGAAACCTTGACTTCAACTTTATTTTGTTTTAAAGCATTGTCGGGGTTCGGTGTGACTGAAAGTTTTCTTTTCCCAAGTTGTGAGGGTTGCCTTTGGAACCGGTTATCAAAAAATTTCAGTTTGAAGGCCTTGCTTTTGTTACGGGTCTCGAATGTCTCTGAGCCGTGTTAATATGGCCGTAACCTTTTAGTTCGGCTGTCACCCAATGGGCTTGCTTTCCCGAGTTATCTGGGCTTGCCTAAGATAACAGTTCCCAAGTGGGGGCGACCGTGGCCTTTGAAATATGGGGTTTGCCTTATAGGTCTTATGTTCCCAAGGTATAATAGCTTGGACTGTCCGAGTTTATTTTCATACGGCAGTCCCCGAGTGATTGTTCGAAATCGGGTTAAGGCGGCCCTTGCGCTGGAAACCTTTAGGGGATCGTAAGTAGGGAATTCCTTAAGAAATGCAAGAAAAAAATTTCAAAGGACAAGATGTTTGCGAGGAAGAGACTTCTCTTTATTCTTCTGCATAATAGTAATACATGTCTACATGCTTTTTGTCAGGGTTCGAGCAGTCTATGTGGGTACGGTTTATTCGACCACTTGGCCCTTACATTGAATCCTATAGATCGAGACCCTTCAATCCCAAAGAGAGGCCTCGAACGCTGTTATGATCATCGTCACCGGTTTGTTTTCGGCCTTCAATTCTAAGTTAGCATGATTTACTTGTTGCCTCGTTAAAAACCTTGCCGGAAAACCCATTTGGGACAAAACCAGCTCAAGGAAAAAAAAGTGCAACGCGTACTTTCAGACCTAAAATCTCGTACCATCCCTTGTTGGTTACCTACAGGGGTTAGCTTAAGATGCAAGTAAAAGGAAGAACGGAGCCATACCTTAGCAATAATATCATTTTAAGTGAGTTATATTCCAGTTGTTCGGTAGTTGCTCGCCATTCATTGTTTCGAGCTTGTAGGATCCTTTTTCGATGATCTCGATAATTTTGTACGGTCCTTCCCAGTTCGGCCCCAATTTTCTTTTGTTCGGGTTTCAGGTGCTTAGCATGACCTTTCTTAGTACCAAGTCCTCGGTATTGAAGTGTTGAAGGCTTGCCCTTCGATTATAATATCTTTCGATCCGCTGTTTTTGGGCTGCCAACCGGACAAGGGCGGCTTCGCACCTTTCATCTAATAGCTCCAGGTTCATACTCATAGCTTTGTCATTTGATTCCTTTGTTGCATATCAGAATATGGTACTTAGTTCCCTCACCTTAACCGATATCAAAGCTTCGCAGTCATAAACCAAAGAAAACAGGGTAGACCAGGTACTAGACTTTGAGGTTGTACGGTATGCCCATAGGACTTCGGGTAATATTTCTTTCCATATTCCTTTGGCATCGGTTAACCTCTTTTTAAGGTTTTGGAGTATGATTTTGTTGGTAGATTCAGCATGTCTATTCCCACTAGGGTGATAGGGTGTCTATAGGATTTTTTTGATCTTGTGGTCTTCAAGGAATTTGGTTACTTTGCTTCCGATGAATTGGTTCCCATTATCGCATATGATCTCGGTCGGCATTTCAAATTGGCATATGATGTGGTCCCAAATGAAATCGATGACCTCCTTCTCCCTGACTTTCTGGTACGCCTGGGCATCCATCCACTTAGAAAAATAGTCAGTCATAAACAATATAAATTGAGCCTTACCTGGTGCCCACAGAAGGGGGCCAACGATGTCCATTCCCCACTTCATGAACAGCCATGTTGACAAAACTGAATGCAGCAGCTCCCCGGGTCGATGGATCATCAAAGCGTGTTATTGGCATTCATCACATTTCCAAACGAACTCCTTTGCGTCTTTTTCCATGTCGATCCAGTAATAACCAGCTCTGATTATTTTTTGAACCAGCGGTTCGACGCCTGAATGATTTCCACAGGTACCTTGGTGGATTTACCTCAAAACATACACAGTATTACCCGACCCCAGACATATTGCAAGTGGGCCATCAAACATTCTTCTGAACAAGGTTCAGTCTTGGGACAGGTTAAACTGGGCTGCCTTTGTATGCAGGACCCTCGACTCTTTTGGGTCCGAGAGCAGTTTACCGTATTTGAGATATTCCACATACTTATTCCTCCAGTCCCGAGCTAGGCTCGTCGAGTTGATCTCAGCATGGCCTTCTTCTACCACTGATCTCGTAAGTTGTACGACCTCTCCCGAGTTGAACCCGTCGTCTTCGACCGACGACCCCAAGTTAGCGAGGGCATCGACCTCGCTGTTTTGATCCCGAGGTACGTGTTGCAGAGTCCATTATTTGAACCGATGTAATGTCACCTGTAATTTGTCCAAGTATCTTTGCATTTGTTCCTTTCTAACCTCGAATGTTCCATTGACTTGGTTTACCACAAGGAGGGAGTCGCACTTGGCTTCGATCACCTCTGCCCCCAAGCTCTTGGCTAGTTCAAGGCCTGCAACCATGGCCTCATATTCGGCCTTGTTGTTAGTCAATTTCACAGTCTTAATAGATTGTCTAATTATATTACCTGTTGGTGGCTTTAGTACGATGCCAAGTCCAGACCCATTTGCGTTTGAGGCACCGTCCGTGAAGAGGGTCCAGATTCCTGAGGAAGTTCTTGAGTTAACCAATAACTCTCTTTCAACCTCGGGTATTAGGGCTGGTGTAAAGTCGGCCACAAAATCTGCCAAAATTTGAGACTTAATGGCGGTCTGAGGTCGATAGTCAATATTGTACCCACTTATTTCTATGGCCCATTTGGCCAATCGGCCCCAGAAGTTAGGCTTATGCATAACATTCCTTAAAGGGTAAGTAGTAATGACACATATGGGGTAGCACTGGAAGTACGGGTTTAGCTTCCTAGAGGCGCTTAGCAAAGCGAGCGCCAGTTTTTCCAGGTGAGGGTACCTAGTTTCGGCCTCACCTAAGATCTTACTAACATAGTAAATTGGAAATTGCGCACCTAGTTCTTTCCGAACTAGGATTCCACTTACTGCTATCTCCAAGACCGCCAAGTACAAGTACAGTTGTTTGTCTGCCTTCTGTATGTGAAGTAGGGGCGGGCTCGATAAATACCTCTTGAGTTCCTCCAAAGCTTGTTGGCATTCTAGGGTTCACGAGAAGTTGTTCTTCTTCTTCAGCAGTGTGAAGAATCGGTGGCTCTTATCGGACGACCTCGAAATAAATCGGCCCATGGCAGCTATTCGCTCGGTTAACCTTTGCACAGCCTTTACATTGTCCACGACTGTGATATCTTCGATGGCTTTGATTTTATCGGGATTGATTTTGATTCCCCGATTGGATACCATGAATCCAAGGAACTTACCCGGCCCAAATCCAAATGCATATTTTTCTGGGTTCAGCTTCATATTGTACTGCTTCAGTATGCTGAAAGTTTCCTACAAATTTTTTAAATGGTCCTCTGCTTGCAAGGGCTTAACTAACTTGTCGTCAATGTAAACTTCCATTGATTTTCCTATTTGTTCCTCGAACATCCGATTTACTAAGCGTTGGTAAGTGGCAAAGATATTTTTTAATCCAAACGGCATTACGTTATAACAGTATATGTCATATTTAGTGATGAAAGAAGTTTTTTCCTGATCATCTGGGTCCATCAGTATTTGGTTCTACCTGGAATAGGCATCGAGAAAATTGAGGATCTCGTGGTCGGCCATGGCATCGATCATACGGTCGATGTTGGGCGAAGGAAAAGAGTCTGTGGGGCATGCCTTATTCAAATCTTTGTAGCCTACACACATTCTTAGTTTATTCCCTTTTTTAGTGACTACCACTACATTTGCTACCCACGGGTATTTATCCTCCCCAATTGACCCTATTTTAAGAAGTTTATATACTTCATCCTTGATGAAAGCATGTTTTCTCGGACTGGGGTCTCTTTTTCTATTTAACCAGTCGAAATTTTGGTCCAGGCTTAGCTTGTGAGTGGTTATCTCCGGCGGGATTCCTGTCATATCGAGGTGGGACCAAGCGAAAGAATCTTTGTTAGTTATAAGAAATCGAATGAGTTTTTCCCTGAGCTCGGAGCTTAGACCTGTGCCTAAGTATACCTTTCGATCAGGCAAGCTTTCTCGCAATATGACTTGTTCCAGCTCCTCGACCATCGATTTAGTGGCGTCGGAATCATGGGGGTCTATAAAAGATCTGGAACCCCATAATCATCATCATCGACTTCCTCTTGCTTGCCCGAATCTGCTGAAGATGGTATTAGTGATTGCTATTTGGCCCCCCTTTTCACCATCTGGTTTAGGCCCTTCGATGTCGAAACTGTAGACGCCGGTATTACCTCCTCGACCAAAACATTTCCTTCGCAGCCGACTGTTCTTTGTAGACTGTTCTGAGCCCGTCGGATGTTGGGAATTTCAATGCCTGGTGTAGTGTCAAGGGCACCACCCTCATGTTGTGAATTCATGGCCTTTCGAATTAAGCGTTATACCTCATGTCCCCTTCGATCACATAAAATTAGTCTCGTGGATGGTCTCGACGGTGTTTACAGGTAACGTTATTTCGCCCTTAGTGACCTTACATGCCATGTTGAATCCGTTCAAAACTCGAACTGCAGGCACGATTTGGTCTTGTAGATCAAGCTGCTCCATGACCCTTGATTGAATGATGTTGGCCGAGCTACCTGGATCAACTAACACACGTTTAATCCAAGTTTTATTTACAAGTACAGATATTACCAATGCATCATTGTGGGGCTGCACGATCCCTTCTACATCCTCGTCGTTGAAAGATAAAGTTCCCTCCGTTATGTAGTCTCGAGTTCGTTTCTCCCTAGTGATGGATACTTTGGTGCGTTTCAACATTGGCCCCTGTGGGATATCAACCCTTCTGATGATTATGTTAATGACGTGTTGAGGTTCTTCTTGTTCTACCTATTTGTTAGAATCCATGTTCCTGAAATGATTCTTGGCTGGGTCACTCAAGTTTTCCCGAAGGTGCCCATTGTTGAATAGACGAGCCACTTCCTCTCTCAATTGTCGACAATCTTCCGTTCTATAACCGTGACTGCCATGATATTTGCACATCTGGTTAGGATCCTTTGGGTTGGATCGGACTGTAGAGGTCAAGGCCGTTTAGTATCTTTGATGCGCCCGATAGCTGATACAATGGCGGCAACATTGACATTGAAATTATATTCCGATAGCCTCGGTGCGTCTTTGGACCTGTCGAAGCCATTTTTGCTCATAAGCCCTTGGCTGCTTTGACCTTGGTCATTTCTCCTTTCATTTCTCAAAGAGTTTCGCCCGGACCCGCTGCTTCTCCGATCTCCGTTATACGGCTGATACCGATCCCTGTTTGGCCTCAGTTCGCGATTGATATCTCTCTTGACTCTATCGAGGGTTCTGACGAGATATACTAAACCCGAAGGGGTCCCGAGTTGATCATAGTCGACTCTGATTTTCGATTGGTATCGGTTATGCACGTCGGCCCATGTAACAGCCGGGTAGTCTATTAAGTTCTGCTTCAGCTGCTGTGAAGCCACCGAGCTTCAAATAGTAAGTCCCTGAGTGAAAGCTTGAATAGCCCAATCATCAGCGACCGGCGGCAGATCCATTCGTTCCATTTGAAATCGGGACATGAACTCTCTGAGCATCTCGTTATCCTTCTGATTGACTTTGAAAAGGTCTGATTTCCTAGTCTCGACCTTGATGGCACCTGCATGTGCTTTTACGAAAGAATCTACAAGCATAGAAAACGAGTCAATAGAATTAGGAGGTAAATTGTGATACCATATCATAGCTCTCATCGATAGGGTCTCCCCAAATTTTTTCAACAGAACAGACTCGATCTCGTCGTCCTCCAGGTCGCTCCCTTTGATACCACATGTATAAGAGCTTACATGCCCGTTTGGGTAGGCCATTCCATTACACTTGGGTAATTAGGGCATACAAAACTTCTCGGGGATCAACTTCGTACCCGCGCTCGGTGAAAAAGGTTTTGCACGAACTTCCTGGAATCTAGGCCCTTCAATATCGGAGGTGCTCTTGGAATTTGGTCTACCTTGGAATTATAGGTTTCCACTTTTTTGTCGTTAGCCTCGATCTTCTTCTCTCCTAATTCTATCCGTTTTGTCAACTCCTCGAGCATTTTTATGATCTCGGGGTTAGCTCCCGATTCGTGTTGGTTCGACCTTTCTATGACCGGTTCATTCCTGCCGGTTACTTCCCAGGGAGGGTCGGGCTCAACCATACTCGGTGCATGACTTTGGTTTTGTAACTGAGCTATTGCTGCCTATTGAGCCTGCAATATTTCGAAGATCACTCGTAAACTGATCCCATCTCCTTCAACGTTTTGCGTGTTTCGAGTTGCCGATCGGGCTCCACCATGAACTCTATTTTCAGGGTCGATAGGCAAGTTTGCATCAATAGCCACATGCGAATTAGCGCCAATCGGATCTGCGATCGGAATTCCAGCAGGATCAGCAGGTGGTATCTCGTTATTGGGCGCTATGTTATTATTTTCACCTTGGTGACCGGACTGTTTGTCAACATGCAGAGGTGTGATTGAGAGTTTGATACTTTTGTACTTTAGCCTGGAATCAAAGACACTTCAAAGAGCAAGCGTAAAGCAGTGTGTGTTATGAAAATTTGTATCAAATAACCACTATTATCCTTAGCCCATGGTGGGCGTCAAACTGTTTACCCTCAAAATCGGATAACAATTGAATTTATATACGGTTTTAAGGATACGTGATCTAACTCGATATAAAAATGAGAAATCATATTCAAATTGAAATAAATGATTAAAAAAAAAAGTAAATGCAAACCACGCAAGTTGGACAATCTTGGCCTTGAAGGTTGGTCACCCTCGAGTCAAAGGTGCTGCAATCGGTGCCGGAATAGAGAGATGAGGTAATAATGACTAGAAATAATAGTTTATTGCTTTTGGATGCGTGTTACAATGTGCTTTACAAATAATCAGACCTTCTTTATATAGTAGAGGAGTCCTGCTTTAGGTACAATTCTATAAAAGGTAAAAAATCTCATAATTTGCTAATTAATCGGTTTTATTGATACGTGCCGAGATTCCCTCCATGATATCCAACCGGTTACGGATATTTCGGCCTTCCGTTATTTTGGTTTGATAATGTTTTCTCGAGCTAATTTGGAGTTGGGGTCAGTTCCGAGGTTACGGACTCGATAATTTTGAAACTGCAGGTTCCAACTTCGTGCTTAGGTTCGATGAAATCCAGGATCGATCTTCAATTCATTATATTTCATCCCCGATCTGTCATGCAATAGGCGACTGTATACAGTATTGTAAGTAGATGAACGCGTGATGTACTTATTAGATTGACATAAATAGGAGTGTATGAATAGGAGTGTATAAGTTTTTCCCTATACCCTCAACCTCATAAATGTAATGAGGTTAGTCCTCTTCGCTTCAACCAACAAAAGCAATCCAAGTTTTTAAACTTATTTTTCATTTTAATTTATACATATTTGTTAGTTTTAATATCAAATAACCTTATGTGTGATAAATTATATAAGTATTTGTTAGAAAAAATAACAGAGTGAGAATAATAAATTTGTGTACCTTTATATATAACGTAACAACAACCATTGAATTCACCATCGTGTTAATGAACTTGGTGGCTGAAATCTGACCATCGTGTTAGAAAATTGTGACGTAATGAAATCTTAGGGAGTGTTAGACCCGTTTGGCCAAGTTTTGAGGAGAAAGAAAAATAACAACATATTCAATATTGTCCCATACTGTAGTGTTTGGGGAGAATAATGTGTACGCAGTACTTTTTTAAAAATTTGAGATATTTAGCCAAAATAAAAATATGCTTTTTGAGCAAAAGCAGACGCATTTATTCTGCTTTTGGGGAGAAGCTACAAATTCTAGTTTCTTTCAAGAAGCAGAAAATTAATTTATTCAAGACAAAAATATCCTTATATTAAATTTATATTTTTTAATTATCCCTCACTAATTTAATATTTTTATTTTATTTTTCTCTTTTTACCATACATTTCTTCTCTTTTTCATTCTCTTTCTCCTATTTTTCTCTGGAATATTCTCTCTTCTATGAATTGTTCTTTCTTTTATATAGTGATTTATAAGAGTATATTTTTAATTTATATTTAGTGATGTATTTTGATATATTAAAATCATCACGTAAACAATAAGTAATACTAGATGCCCCAATATTATCGGTTTGGAATAATTATATTTTCTATTGATTAAAATCTTTTAAAATTATATTTTTATTATAATAAATATTTAAATTTATTTATCTCTTTTAAATAATACAATTGCAAACTAAACCTTTACGGATCTTTTTCGTAATTTGATACTCAAAAGTACTTTTTGAAATGATTAGCCAAACACAATTTGCTTGCAAAAATTAATACTCAATGAATTCGTCAAACACAAACTGCTACTTTATAAAAAATACTTTTAAAAATCATCAGTTTTTGACAGCTTGGTCAAATGGACTCTTAGTGTTCAAACTCTATAATTTTCGAGTTAACGTGTATTTATGTCCTTGTGAAGAAATACTTGTCCTCCTATACCATTCTGCAACTCTCTGAATCTGATCACTCACACTACCATCTTTGGTAATTCAAAGAGAATTACGACCCGTTTGGATATAGATTCTTAAATATTTTTTGAAAAGTTAAATTGGGTGAAGTTTAATTTGAAATTGAAAATGTGTTTGAACATAAATTTTGGGTAAGTTTTGACATAAATGGTCATGATTTGATCCAAAAAGAGATCTTAAGCTATATTTGAAATTTGAAATTTTGATTTTTAAAATCTCCCAAAAACTAAATTAATTATATAAACAAACATATATTTAAAATTATTTTTTGAAAAAAAAACTTTTAAAGCTTAAGTTCAAACCTACTTAGACAAAGTAAACACGTATTGCCTTTTTTTCCCTAGTTTTTCTCCCTTTGTCACTTGGTTAATTAATCTTTTTCTCAAAACCAAAACGAATTCATGATCAATTTAACATAAAGAAAGAGAACTAGGAGAGAATCTCCAATTTTTAGTAGAACATATTGAAGAAACTTGCCATTTATGGGATTTTACAGAGTTTATTATTGTTGTTACCGTATGTTGAAAAAGCTTATCTGCTAATCGGTCATATTCAATTAAATAATAATTAATCACATACCAAATGTCATGTATTTGGATGGAGACTTTCTCACGCTTCTTTCCATAATCATATTACGTTTTAAAAAGAGACATTAACTTTAGCATCAAGTAAATGTACCGTAATTCGATGGAGACTTTTGTCACGCTTCTTTTCATAATCTTATTGCATTAGCATTAAAAAGAATGATTAACCATCGCATCAAGTCATATTTTTCAAATTATTATTTAGACACAAAGAACTCTTGCAAATTATGTTGATGATCGTTTAGTTGCACAAGAGTT
Source organism: Nicotiana obtusifolia (assembly GCA_002018475.1). Lineage (NCBI taxonomy): Eukaryota > Viridiplantae > Streptophyta > Magnoliopsida > Solanales > Solanaceae > Nicotiana > Nicotiana obtusifolia. The sequence goes on along the minus strand of MCJB01001403.1, from coordinate 7,743 downwards.
TTCCGATGTACAAACGCTTGCTTTGCAAAGTCCAGCAATAATCTTAAATATTTAAGTTGTATGTACAAGGGTATTATAAAGAACTTTTGCACCAACAGTATAATTACATCGGGTACAGCAAGTTTTTGTGTGTGAGCTAATTGGTTGTTCATTTGGCAACAAGAAGATGACATGCAACGGAAGACTTGTTTTTACTATTGTTTCAATAAGGGTTTGTAATTTGAAATTGTTCAAGATTTCCCCAGATATATATTACTAGGATATGCTTTGAAAACTAAAATAAATTTTATCTTTTAGTAATTACACTGCAGATGAATATAAAATGATATAGCTAGATATACTACTATTACATGGTGATTAGGTATTATTCATGCCATTCTCCTTGAGAAGAGTTGTTTTCAAGAAAACACGCACATATCATGCATGCAACTCTTTAATAGTTTTTACTAATATTCTTATCCATGTTGAACCATTCCAAAGTCATTATAAACTTCTTACATAATTCTGGCTAATAAGTCGCAGGTGTCTAACACTTTGCTAGAATTTTCCCTACTGCCTAACACTACTAGAAATTCCGGAAACCGATCGAGCGATACCGACCAACATTGATCGATTAACAAAAGCGACTAAAAAATTATCCAAAACGGACGAAAATTACCAAATATTTTGTATTTTTTTACCGACCAAAGTCGGTCGGTTATTGCAGGGGAAGATTTTACCGACCAACTTTGGTCGATAGATGTAATTTCTGAAAAATAACCGATCAACTTCGGTCGGTTCATAGGTCAAACATGGTCAAATTTTTGAATCACATTAATATTTACTATCTAAATAATATAAATGTAATCCATTAACACTTTATTTTGTAATACAAATAATGAGTACACTAACATATACTATTACAAGCTATATATAGTTAATGTAGTACAATGAAGTGTGTGTGTGTGTGTATATATATAGGTATAGCCGCATCTAAGAACGCGAAGCGTTAGGACCAAAGGGTTGGGTTCTTTTGGGGATAGACTTGTGAATGAGCAATAATTTAATTAGTATATATAATTTATCATCATCAAGTATATCTATTTGTAAATTGATTCATCGACTTATAACTTACTTAGATGCATCGATGAATATTAAAAACAAACGTCTCGACCTATATCGAATATTAAAAATAAAACGTCTCGACCTATATCAATTAATCTATGCCATGCATTATTAGTGGTGAATGAATGAAATATTGAAGAATTAATACTAAACATCTTTGACATGTATATATGGATCACAAATTAAAGAAACGGAAGAAGTTATTAGCATTAAGTAAATGAGTTAATATAACAATCAACTAACATATTTAAAATAGAGTAATAATATTGGTTTATCAATTCATCAATTGATAAAATTTTCGTATGTAGTAATGTATGTGATTGATCATCAATTACAATATAATGTATGTGTGTGTGTGTGTGTGTGTGTGAAATTACTCATATACTTAATTATAATATAGAAAATTAACTTAGATAGATGAATACAAAAGATAAAACGTCTTGACCGATATTTATTAATCTATGTGATTTGTAATTAGTTATAAAATGAATGAATGTATAAGACGAAATGTGGAATTCGACTAAAATAAATGTCTCATATATATACCTTTATTTTTTTATTATGATTGATTAATTATATATATGTGTGAATAAAATATATGCTTATAATTTGTTAAAAGTAAATAGTTAATATAATTATTTATAAAGATTATGCTTATAGTTACTAATTATTTATATAAATATATATGTGAATAAAATAAATGCTTATAGTCTATTATAATTTTTTATAGTTTATAATATTTTAAGAAATAAAAACACAAAAAAATAATTTAGTTTTTTTTTAAATAACCGACCGAAGTTGGTCGATTAATGGCCAAACACAATCAACGCGCGGTCACTTAGTGTACCGACTTTACCGACCAACGTCAATCGGTAATTCTAATTCCAGATCCCAAATACAGGATTTCCCCCTCATTTCTCTTGCTCTCTTATCAAAATTTTCTAACTCCCCACTCTCTTCTCCCTCACACACACAACACCATTCCCCCTCTCCTTCTCAATTTCCCTCAGACAAATCCCATTCCGCACCCCACGTCGCCACTCCCCCCCCCCTCNCCCCCCTCCCGTCGCCGCTGCCCGTGGCTACGGCCGCCACTGCCTCTCCCCCTCCACCTCCTAAAAATTTCAGGTTTCGATTTGAACTTACATTGTTTGTAGAATTTTAATATTTGTTATTTCGTTATGAATTAGTTAATTGTTGTTTAAATTGATTGTTTAAATTTAAATTTTATTGAAATCTAAGATTTAGGTTATGTTAAAATTGAATTAAATTGAATTGATTACCTAGGGTGTAAATTCAATATTTAAGTTTGTGTTGACTTGAGTAGTTTAGTTAGGAATTAAATGTTTAATTTTGAATGGAATTGTGTTTTTAGGATTTGTTCTTATGAATTGAACTTTTAGGGTATGAATTGAGTTTTTAGGGGTGAGTGCTAAACTTTTTGTATAGAGCTTATGTTGTGTGAGATTAATTGAATTGTTTAGGGTATTAATTGAATTGTTTAGGGTATGGGTTGAACTTTTAGGATATGAATTGAACTTTTAGGGGTAATGGTTGAACTTTTTGGATGTCAATTGAACTTTTAGGGATAATTGTTGAACCTTTTGGGTATAATTATTAAAAATTAATTATCTTAATTAACTAAAAATAATTTAATTAATTTATACTTGTAGAATAAATTAAGTAGTTGTAATACTTATAGAAATATCCTAATTGTTTTTTATTTGTATAGATGGAACATCGTACTTGGATGTACAATAGGAATTATCCTAATATGCGGGGATTGCGGGATGATTTTGTAGAAGGGGTTGATGACTTTATTCGACATGCATTGACACTTTCATCATACCAAATTGAAGAGTAATTAGGTGCCCTTGTGTCAAGTGCCCTTGTGTGAAGTTTAAAAAATCGGAAGAAGTTAAGCTTCATCTTTATAGGAAGGGGTTTATAGAGAATTACTTTGTGTGGACTAACCATGGAGAGATTGATGGTAGCCGTGGAATTTTTCATAACATGGTTGTTGGTGAAAGTAGTAGGTCGGTGGAGAATAGAACTCATGATTCTAGAATTCGGGATATGGTTGCGGATGTTTTTGGATGCCCCAATGAAAATGTTGAACAAACTCCTAATGATGATGCAAAACGTTTTTATGAACAGTTAGAGGAAGCTAGTCATCCACTACGTGAAGGAAGTCTGCACTCTGGGCTGTCTGTTGCAGTTAGATTACTAAGTAACAAATCTGATTGGAATATTTCTCAAGCGGCCATAGACTCTTTCATTGACCTTATGAATGAACTAGTTGACCCAAACACCAACTTACCCGGTGATTTCTATAAGGCAAAGAGATCGGTTTCTAAGTTAGGACTTTCGTCGATGAGAATTGATTGTTGTGAAGATGGTTGCATCTTATATTATAAAGATGATACAAATTTAAAAAGTTGCAAATTCTACAAAAATCATCGTTTCAAGAGGCTTTCTAGCGGGAATATGGTCGCTGTGAAGGCGATGCATTATTTACCTCTTATACCTAGGTTAAAGAGGTTATATGCGTCGATGAGTTCTGCTCCTCATATGAGATGGCACTTTGAAAATAGAAGACCACCTAGTATTGTGTGTCATTCTTCAGATAGAGAAGCTTGGAAGCACTTTGATAGGACATATCCATATTATGCTAGTAAATCAAGGAACATTCAGTTAGGTTTGTGTGTGGATGGCTTCACGCCTTTTTCTATATTTGTGACACCATATTCATGCTGGCCTGTCTTTCTTACACCTTATAATCTATCACCTGAGTTATGTATAACTAGTCCATATATATTTTTAAATTGTATTATTCCCAGTCCACGTAATCTGAAAAGTTTGATTGATGTATATGTGACGACCTAGCTAGTCGTCTCATGAGTTACCGCTCCGTTCTCCCCGTTTCTGCCTTATTATTCTTCGGTAGCCGTGTTTTATGTAATAAAGTTGAATAGTTTGAGTGCGGAGTAGATTTGGTAAGAAATGAGACACTTAGTCGCTATCAAAAATGTTGACTTATGAGTTAGAGGGCTCGGATGTGAATTCCGACAACTTGATTAGTTTCGGGAGGTGATTTATGACATAGGAGTGTGATCGAAATTGGTTTTGGAGGTCCGGTGTAGAATTAGTCTTGAATTGATGAAGTTAAAATTTTGGCGATTTACGGTTTGATAGGCGAGATTTTTATCCGAGGGTCGAAATGGAATTCCGATAGTTGTTGTAGTTTCGTTACGTAAATTAGGACTTGTGTGCAAAATTTCAGGTCATTCGGACGTGGTTTGGTTGGGTTTAGATCAAAAGAGCGATTTAGAAGATTTTTGAAATCCTTAGGCTTGAATCTGACGCGAATTGGTGTTGATAGATTGTTCTGAGCATTCCAAAGGTTGGAACAAGTTTGAATAATGTTATGGGGTAGGTTGGTATATCTGGTTGAGGTCCCAGCGGCCTCGGGTGAGTTTTTGTGTGGTTAAACGGACTATTTCATCGTTGGAAAGAAAAACTTGTAGAAAAACCAAATGCCGAGAATGCGGTCGCATTTCTCAAATGCGGACCGCATATCTCTCAAAGAGATCGCAAACCCAGCCAGATTTCTGGGCAAAGTTCATGTCAGAAATGCAGTAGGAAATGTGGTCGCATTTCTAACATGCGGACCGCAGATCTTACATTGAAATCGCAGAACAAGACAGTGTTTGGGCAAAAATTAACCACAAGAATGCGGTAGAGAATGCGATCGCATTCTTGAAATGCGAACCGCAAACCATGCTTTGTGCCGAATTGCGGTGAAGGCTAGGGTTACTTTTGCGATAGTCACGTCAAATAAACGGACCGCATATCTGTTATGCGACAGATATGCGATCGCATTTTAGGCCTGACAGGGGCATTTTTGTCTCGATTTTTGACCCTTTTATAAATAAGAAACCAGTGCCCATTTGCTAAGCAAAACCCATTTTCGTTACCCACGAAGAGAAACACCTCCAAACACCCCAAAATCACAGCAAATCAACCTTAAAACTATATCCAAAGGACATTTCGTGGACAAATTCCTGAAAGAAAGGACTTTGGCCATCTTAGAGATAATTGGAGCTATAGAGCTTGGATTTGCAGCTAATCTTGAAGGGATTTTTGGGAGATTTTCAAGAAAAACATCGGGGTAAGTGTTCCTAATTCAATCTTAGTTAAATTACCCAAATCTATTGCTATTCTAGTATGTAATTGATGATCTAAATTGGGAAAATTGTGGAGAAAACCCTTAAGTTTAGATTTTAAGACTTGGAGGTTGAACCAATGTATGAATTCGATAAATTTTGTATGGTTGAACTCGTGGGGAGATAAGGAACCCGTTAATGTGAAGATTTCTAAGCTTTGAGAAGGTGGCCCGGGGCTCGGGTTTTACTAATTTCGGGATTTCTTAGTATCTATTGATTGTTTTTGCGCGGACTTTGTTACCCCAACATATTGTGACATATTAGTTCTAATTTTTGATAGATTCGGCGCGCACGGAGGCCAATTCAAAGGGCAAAGGCATCGCGGGCTAAGAATTTAGCCGGTTCGAGGTGAGTAGTGATTGTAAATGATGTTCTGAGGGTTTGAAACCCCGGATTGCACATCGTAGTGCTATATTGAGGTGAGCACACGCTCGATGATGAGCGTGGGGTCGTTTACTATTGGGAATTGTGACTTGGTCCGTCCCGATTGATGATTTTACTACATATTTGATTGAAACTTATTTGATATTATCATGATTTGGGCTGATTGTCATATTTGGGCTTCGTGCCAATTATTTGAACCCTTCAGGGGCATTTATCACTGTTTCCTCACTGTTTTGATTCATTACTTGAACACAGTCATGATGTTTTTCACTGTTTTACAACTCAGTCACTTTCACTAAGTTTTGAGATTTAAATGACATTTTAAATGATATAAATGGGATCGGGTGGCACGCCGCCACGAGATATGATGTAAATTCGATCGGGTGGCACGCCGCCGCGGGATGTGATATAAATTGGATCGGGTGGCATGCCGCCACGAGATATGATATAAATGGGATCGGGTGGCACGCCGCCATGGGATATGATGTAAATTGGATCGGGTGGCACGCCGCCAAGAGATATGATATAGCGCTTGGGCCGTAAGGGGCCCCTCCCGGAGTCTGTACACCCCCAGTGAGCGCAGGGTACCCATTGTGATGTGAAATATAGCCCGAGGGGCTGATATGGTGATGTGATATGCCCGAGGGGCTGATATTGTACCATGTGATATGCCCGACGGGCTGATACTGTTTTTATGATATTGCTTGAGGGGCGTGTTTTTAAATGATATTGAGCCCAAGGGGCGTGTTTCTAAAAGATACTGAGCCCGAGGGGCGGTTTTAAATGTTTTTTTTACTTCACGTCATCTACTTGAAAGGAGTTTCTACTTGATTCTCACCGATTTACTGTTTTAATGATGTTTTATTGCTTCAATATGGATTGCATTGTGCTTGTGTGTGGTTTCTTCTTTTCTCCATTATTTATGATTATTACTCACTGAGTTGGAAGTATTCACATTACTCCCTGCACCATGTGTGCAGATTCAGGCGTTATTGATTCCGCTCCGAGGCATTGACTACGACTGTCAGAGCGGTGATTCAGAGACTACGAGGTAGCTGTTGGCGTCTGCAGCCCCGTATCTCTTTTATCTTGTTGTTTCCACTTTCTTCAAACAATTGTGCCAGAGATATTGTAATAGTAATCTTATTGTTAGGACTTCATTAGTTGCTCATGACATTGTGACACTCCGGTTTGGGATGTTGTCAGGATGGTTAGCTATGTTTCCGCAATTTGCTATTATTAAAATATGTAAGTACTGTCTTAACTGCTTAAATCAAGTTATAGTTCGAATTGGCTGGCCTTGTCTTCACGAGAAGCGCCATCACGACCAGGTTTGGGATTTGGGTCGTGACAAGTTGGTATCAGAGCCTAGGTTACATAGGTCTCACGAGTCATGAGCGGGTTTAGTAGAGTCTTGCGGATCGGTACGGAGACGTCTATACTTATCTTCGAGAGGCTGCAGAACCTTTTTAGGAAAACTCCATATTCTTGAAATTCTTGTCGTGCGAACTTATTTATCCGAGCACCGAAACTTCTGTTGTCCTATTCTCTCATAGATGGTGAGGACGCGGGATATCGAACAAGGTGGACAACCACCAGAGCCACCCATTGAGGCAACCAGAGGCCGTGGACGCGGTCGTGGTCGTGGTTGTGACAGAGGCAGAGCAGCTAGGGCAGCACCTATTGATCCACCAGCTGCCCCAGCTCAGGGTCAGGCTCCAGTAGCACCGGCTCAGGCACCAACTGTGCCCATCGTGATTCCAGGTCTTCAGGAGACCTTGGCTCAGATCTTATCAGTTTGCACTGGCCTGGCTCAGGCAGTTACAGCCACCACAGCCGCAACTACTTCACAGGCCGGGGAGGCAATCAGACCCCTGTTACCCGTACACCTGAGCAGGTAGTGCAGAGACTTCAGATGCCAGGGGCACCTCCAGCCCAGCCGGTTGCACCAGCTCAGGAATTCATAGTACCAGTTATGCCAAATGATGAGCAGCGTCATCTTGAGAGGTTTGGCAGGCTCCAGCCTCCG